>JBBMFX010007416.1:0-13132 GCA_037832545.1 Rhabdalestes septentrionalis | reverse complement strand
ATATATGCATGTATATACGCAATAATGTTTAGATGACCAGTGTTTTTTCACATTACCATTATAGTAAATAAAAGAAAACATAACATGAAATAACATGAAAGATACCAGAAACCTGGTTTAAATCAGTGTATACAAAACATTAGCTCCCTTTTTGCCAGTATGAAACTGCAGCACCATGCAAGCTGGAAAGGAAAAGTGTTTAACGAAATTGTTGGGAGCGTCATCTTTACTTAATGTTCACATTAGGTTTCCTTCATATAAAGAAGTTAAAGGAGTTGTCTCTACCCACCTTCATAGAAGAGTAGCCTGCAAGGAGATGGCCGGTGTGAAGAGCTCCGTGTCGGTGTGAGTGTGTGTGAAGTAAGAGCCGCGTCAAGTGGAGTGAGGCTGTTTTCTTTCCGTCTGCATCATCATCGTCATCTCCTCCTGCGTCAGCTACACTTTCGTTTTTATTTTCTGCTCCTCTGGTTTCTCGGGGAGGGCGGACCTTTCTTTCCACTTCCTCCCTCAGTCTCTTCCGAACAAGATAGATTAAAGCTGATTCAGAGCACGTCAAGAGCCTTTACCCCATCTATACTGTGTGGCGCCAAGAACTTCGGGAATGTGAACTCAAGTTGTAAACACTTGCAAGTTCACTATATGAACTAATGTATTGGGACACACCTGTTTCCCAGACTTTGGACCAGGCTCCTTTAATTCCAGTGAAGGGCTATCTTAATGTTTCAACATACCAAGACATTTTCCAGAGGAAATTGCTCATGCAATGTCTGCTTAGTCACACAAAGACACAAACGAGAACAATATAAAATATAGTATCAATTCAAAATAAACTCTCAAGAAAACATCCTGAACATGCTTTTTATAGAATACATTGCACTGTACACAAAATGCTGTGTTCAGTAAGAGCGTTGACTATAGAATTATGGTCAATAATGATCCATTAGTCCAAGTGTTTCATGGCAGTGGTTCTAAGACCAGTTCCCAGGACCTCTCAGAGTGTTTTTTTCACACCTTTTGGGATTGAGCAAACTGGAGGTCCTAAGAGCAGGATTTTGGGGAAAACCAAAATGGTTCAGCGTTGCTTTGAAGAATTCGACCCCTTTTTTAGAGGCATGGTCACTACATGGACAAAAGTATTGGGACACAGCTATTTTTCAGGACCAGTGAAGGGCAATCTAATGCTTCAGCACACCAAAACATTTTGGATAATGCCATACTTTCAACTTTGTGGACACAGTGTTTGGAAAATAACATTTTCTATTCCTGCAAGAAAATTATATTGCACTCAAATACATATATTTTAATATATAATTTATAATAATTACTTCCGCTCTTTTTGGAAGGTTTTCCACAAGATTTTGGAGTTTCAGTGGACATTTGTAGCCATTAATTCTGTAGAAGTCAGACACTGAGTTTGGACGAGAAGGTCAGGCTCAATCTTTACTACAGTTCATCCCAAAGTGCTGGATGGTCACGGCCCTGTGAGGCCAGTCAAGTTCTTCCACACCGGCCTCATCCAACCATGTCATTATGAACATTGCTTTGTGCACTGGGGAGCAGTCATGCTGTAATAGAAATGTTTCTTCCCCCAACTGAGTCCACAAAGCAGGAAGCTTGGCGTTGTCAAAATATCTAGTTGTACCGAAGCATTAGAATTGCCCTTCAGCGAAAATAAGTGGCCTCGCCTAATCTATGAATTAAGAGGTGTGTCCCAATACTTTTGTCCATTTAGTGCAGTTCAATTTTACTTATAACCACGCCCCCTTCTTGTCTCCCCCTCCCTTGCAGATTCCGTAGTTCGAGATGTGCGCATGCGTGGTTTTGAGCACAGTCATGGCGACCTCCTTCAGCGTGTGTAGGTTACACATGAAGTGGGCTGACAGGCTCCTCAGATTGGGTCCAAACTTGGATTTACAAGCGCAAAGGAGGCTCGCCAGGCCTACATTTTCAACCAAGGCCCAGACAGTCAACAAGACGCATCTAGATGGTATGTTAAAGCGGTTTAAGCGACGTTATTCAATCCCAAGTGCCTCGATTTCTCTTCCTCGGCCTGGAGGTCTCATCAGAATGAGATAAGACTGGCACAATAAACCCCTAATAAACCACTTTTTACTCTCAGAACTAATTCACCCACTCATACCACCTAAACGAAATCTCGTTATAGTGTCTGAAGTTAGCTGCCTTGCTAAAGAGGGTGCTGCTGTGTGTTAGCACACCAGTGTTTATTTTTCTATTCCAGCATGACTGTGCCTTAGTGCACAAAGCAAGGTCCATAAAGACTGAATGAGTTCAGGGTGGAAGGCTGGTCCACATAGAGCCCTGACATTCCTGAAATGCCTCATAAATGCTCTACAGAATGAATGGCCATAAATTAACAAAGAAACCCCAAACTCTTTAGACGAGCCTTCCAAGAAGAGTGGAAGCTGTTAAAACTGCATTCATGGGGCAGCCCCATTTTAAAGTCTATTTATTTGAATTCAATGTCATTAAATTCCTGTTGATGTAGTAGTTAGGAGTCCCACTACATTGACCACATAGTGTATAAGTAGTGCAAATAAACTGCTACAAATATTATTAAATATATTTACCTGCATTAAAGTGCCACATATCACTTTTCTCTTATTAAGTATTTATAGATAATCATATGTAGGAAAATATTACTCTTCCAACAACATTTACCTATATGGAGTCTTAGTGTTACCAACTCTGCTGGTCAGAGATGGTCTGTCAAAAAGCTTGTTCAATGACCTTCTCTTGTTTCTCTTCATAAAGACTCTTCTTTCTCTCTCGTTCGACTGAGGAGGATGTGTTCCCCTTTTGATTCTTGGTTCCTTCTGAGATTTCTTCCTCCAGCTGAGGAGGTTTTTCCCTTGGCACTGTGGCATTTGCCTCACTCATTAGGGGCTCAGACCTCGTCTCTGTAAAGCTGCTTTATGACAATTCGGTTGAAAAAGTTTATAAATGTGTATAAATAAAATTGAATGTAATAGTAATATAAGAATCATTTATGAGTTCTACTCATAGCTGCACAAACATCAAGGAAAAAATTTAATTGAAAGAAGTAATAGAATATGGGTCAGTTCCTTTAATGGTTAAAAATTGGCCAAAGTTATAGTTTTTTTTATTACTTGAAGAACTTGATTCATCAGAACACCCAGTAACTGTCAGAAACACTGATTGGTTAGAGGCTCATTTGCATGACAGCCAGTGGTCAACACCTTTAATGCATTGCATCAATCCTTAATAAAGTCCTGGGATCAGAAAATCATATGCCCCGAAAACAGAGGCTTTGTGGCATGCCTGCAAGCTTCTGTTCAAAAGTGACCCATTAGATATATGCTTGTGAGTCTTAATGTGCTTGTGTTGATGCGGGTACTACTGAATAATTCTTAATTAAGTCAGTTTCAGTTATCTGATCCTTTTGTCATGGCATTCCTTAGTAGAGCATCTCTTACCACACTTGTTTTACAGGTTATGAATGTATGCATGCACAGGGAATCCCACTTTGCTCCCTGAATGTTTATCTTTTTCAGCCTCACCAGGTGTCAAGGAGTCCTTCTCATCGATCCAAGATGAAAGACGAGAACGAGCTGAGAGGTCCGTCTTGATCAGCTGCCCTCCGAAGATCAACGAGAGAAAATTTATAGATCACATATCCAAACATGGGGACATAAAAAACTACTTTTTCTACCATACATATGTAAGTACATATGTGATAAAACAGACTGAGCCTTGCTTAACATTGGGGTCAAATTGTGTTTCTAGCTCATTTTTTGTTTATTTTTGCTGTTAGAAGTACATGAAGGGCCTCACAGTACCTACAGAGTTTAATAATTATTTTCTCCTTTGTTGTAAACAACCTAATAGTAAACTTTACCAGTAAACCTTCCTCAATGCAAACTATGTTTAACCAGCTTCTGCTTTCAGATGTTTATGCAGCTGATTAAAATCATGTGTTGTGTGAAAGTATTGCCTTACAGAGATGCTACCTAATGTGCTGCCATGCATCCACAAAAACCTTATCTCATTTTTCAGGGACTGTATGCTGTGGTTGAGTTCTCCAGCAAGGACAGCATCACAGCCCTGAAGGAAAGCTGTGCCATACCAAGCGCCCAGCATGAAACCTCTGTGCCTTTTAAATCTCGTCTGCTCTCGTTAAAGTGGACTGGGGCAGGAAACCACACTGGGTCAAGCACTGTGAATTGCCACGAGCAGGCGCCCCTTCCCATTAACGAGCTGATCCAGCATCTGTCCAAACAGCAGAGCGTAAGTTTTCTTTGAAAACTCAAAAATACATTTTAATTTCATTTACCAAATGTATGATCCCTGACAAGCCATTAACAGTGCCGGAGTAAAATTCAAAAGTTGAGATAAGATAAACCTCTATTAACCCCACAAGTGGGAAATTTGCTTTGTCACATTAGTTAAGAGTAGCAAAAACATTAGAAAACCATAGACTAGAATAAAATACTGTATCAAAGTAGTGTAATGTGCACTGTACAGTCTAGAAATATAAATATAGACATTTGTATTGTAAGACATATACATATATGTATATATAAACTAAATGTAGACAAATGTTAAAATTATTTCTCCTTTTTTTTAAAGGTTAGATCAGTTGTTGACTTGTATTTTAGAATAAAGATGAGTACATATTTTCTAATGATATTCACAAGTTAGATATTTATTGTGTACAGATTTGTTATATAGTGAGGAAACAGGTACTCATAAATATTTGTTTTCTATCATATTTCTAGTGAATGCACTTTAAATTGACATGCATGTACCTGTAAGCACAGAAATAAGAACTAAAATCTAAGAATGCATTTTAAAATATAAAGTTTTAGATATTAATTCTTGGGGGGGGTTGTTCTTGTGCCATAAAGGAGTGACCACAGTAAAGGTGAGGGAGATTGCCAAAGTTCTCAGGGAAATTATTAAATGCTCAGAAGGAAAAAGCTGCAGAGCAGGATCTAATACATCCCAGTCAGGACAAATGTTATGGTAATATTCAAGGGGAAGGTTAATGGGTGGAGGTAGCTCAGTGGGTAGGATACCTGTCTGTGGACCATGAGGTCCTGGGTTCGAATCCTACCTCCAGCACCACCACTGGGTCCCTGAGCAAGACCCTTAACCCCAAGTTGCTCCAGGGAGACTGTCCCCTGCAGTTAGGAATGGAAGACGCTTTGGATAAAAGCGTCTGCTAAAAAAGCCGTAAAAAAAATGTAAAATTTCCTGAGCTGTCATACAATGCAGGTTTTCTTTTTGACCATTAAAGAGAGGTAACAAAGAAACCAGTTGTCATTTGAAAAGGGCTGCAGTATGTCATGAAAGCAGCAGGACTATGAATGCAAGGAGCTGTATTGCAGTCATCTCTGTTTTTGCACCTCATGCTGTACTAAAAAAGAGATGCGTTTAGACAAACCACAGACTATTTTGGAACAATGATGTATTTGGTTTTTTTAACACGGCTACCTCTAAATGGAGATGTGTGCTGTAAATGCCGACATGACTGTGCAACAGAAGACTAATCTTGGTTGTTTTTTCCCTTTCACTGAACTTTTTATATACATCTTCATGATATTTTTGGTTCCTAAGTAAATATGTATTTCTATCAAGCAACAGATTTTTTTTTTCTGTGCAGCTGCAGTTGCACATTAGTTTGGGTTTTGGGAATTATACAATATTTTATAAAACACAAATGAAAGCACCTGAATACTTAATAGCTAAATAGCTAAATCTTTGTATGTATTTATGATGCATCAATATGAGTTTTTGATGGTCAGACCGGATTTCACATGACCACATAATAAGCCAAGTGTAAACACACATTGTAGGTCAGGCTATGGTCGTCAAACCATTTAAATCCTTTTCAGAGTTTGATCTCAAACCATATCCGACAAAAGAGTAAGTGCAACGCGTTTTCTATATGTTGAAATACGTCACCAAAACCAGCGGTACTATGTAAGGAGTCTCTGGAGTTATCCCGAAACCAAGTGACTTTTTGCACCTCGACCTCATGAAGTGCTCCAAGCTGAGCCTGTTGATTTGTATAGTTACAGGGGAAAACGTAAATGGAAGTGAAACAGAGAATGTGTTGCTGTGCCTTTTGCATGGGGAAAGCTGCTAGAATGCAGTACACAGTGCTGCAGGGGCTTCGAATTGGATAGGGCTGATGGGTACTCATCCCTACCAAAATCCATAGTCTTATGAATTGTCCCTAGCAATCTTTTCTTTTAAAAAGTACTATTTGCTTTCAGAATGGTTCACAGTTCCTTTTCTATACAGCCACCACTGCTTTCCTAACCCAGTATATGATTGGTTGTGCCATTTCTGGTGTTATGTGATTGGCTGAAGCTGTATCTGCTTTAAGAAGTGCCAGAGCTCAGTGCAGTAATTGTGTGGATGAAGGTAAAAAAGAGGACATTTCATTACTGACAGTTCTGTATGCAGAAATATGGAGCACATTGTGTTTGGTGTAGATTCAATAAGATATTATTGATACACTGTAAATCGATACCCTGCCCTTGTCTTTCGGATGTGCATATAATTAACAATATTTTGATAAAAATACAAATCTCTAGATCATTGGCTTGAAAAGGTAACTGTACACTCTGTAGAAAAATATGTACTTCCTTGTGTTCTGCGATTTGGCACTTCGTAATTGTTTACGTGAATGAGAGTATGAAAGTACTGTGCACATGTAATATGATAATGTATAAAAGATATTAGTGATTGCACTATATCTAGAGCAAAGTTATCACTTTTGTGTCCCAGTCAATGTCCAAACCAAACCTACACCCCTGGAATAGTGTATAAACTCACTCTAGTGCTCTAAATGCTCTAGTCACCTGAACTGTATGTTGCCTCATCTTGTAAATTATTGTTCTGTTGGTTTTTGGATTTTTGCACACACTCTTTCGTCCTGTCCTGCTTGGGCTCTTGTAGTCTTAAGGTGTCCCTGTTTTTGTTCTTTGTGTTGTATCATGGTGCTGAAGAAGCATTGTTTCAATTTGTTTATGTGGTTAAAATGAAATACTTGAATTGAAATGAGATCTCTTATCACAGTATGGAAATAAAATCCAGCCATCTGCCAAAACATGCATTCAGATAAGATATTGAAATCAAGACACGAAAGAGAAGTGGATAACTGTTCGCCTGTAGGTGGTTTTATGTCCTTAATTATAACAAATATATTTTCATCTCTCCCAGATAGATCAGCAGTTGCGCGGCCTGACGGAGGCCTATCAGCTAACAGAGGAGAACATCAGCCTGCGCTTCTTGGTGTGCTCGCTGGTTAGAGACATTGCTGCTGCTTATTTCCCAGAATGCATCATCAGGCCCTTTGGGTCCACTGTTAACAGCTTTGGAAAACTGGGTTGTGACCTGGACATGTTCTTGGACCTGGATGGACTCAGTGGGCAGAACCAAAAGAAGGTCAGTGTCTAGGGGTGAGGTAGAGGTCTGATAAGGTACTGTTCCAGAGTCGCTAACTATCCATGGTGAAAGAAGGCCTTTTTACAGCATCAGGAATCCAATACATCAGAATCGAAAACCCAGAGGAAATGGCTTGTGTTATGACTGCATAGACACTCAAGGACAAGACTGAAAATGTAATTTAATTTATGAAATTTGAAGAAATCCAATGAAAACTCCAGAAAATTCACTATGCAAAATGCACTGTGCTACATAATCAAATACTGATAAATGAATTACTAGTAACACAAAAGATGTTTGGGAGTATGCTGTTGCACACGGCATAGCAGTCGTCAAATCCGTGAGAGTTACATGACTAGTGTACAGGATGACCAAAGGCAAAGTTGTGAAATTGAATTGATATTCAATGATACTGGTTTGTTTTGTGGCTACCATGCTTAGTTTAAGAGAAATCTGGTTGAAGAACCATGGATGTCCATTACTGTTGGTTTTTAGCATACAGTATCACTAGATATTTCCAATTAATTGTTTAAAATAAAATGTATGTTCTATGATAAATGAGTCCGGATGTTCTCTGTTTTGTATGTGGCAGGGCTCAGGGCTGTCTCTGGAGTACCAGATGAAGAGGGGGGTGTCTGAGCGGAGCGTCACTCAGAGTATTTTGTCTGTCATTGGCGAGTGTGTGGATCAGTTCAGTCCCGGATGCGTTGGTGTCCAGAAAATCCTCAATGCTCGATGCCCCCTTGTCCGATTCTCACACCAGCCGTCAGGCTTTCAATGTGACCTCACAGCAAATAACAGGTACATTTGTCAGATAACTCTCACAGATTTGATAATCGATTGCTGTGGTGTTTTCAAGAAGGGGCACCTTGAACCTTGATCATTTTTCAAGGGGATGTTTCTGTCCTCATTGACCATAATTTGGGAGCATTTTATAGACATAGTAAGGTGCATCACAAAATATGAGAATTGATTCGTTATCCTAATCAGATTACTAGCTAGAGATAATTAGCAACATTATTTAGCCTATTTTTCGCTGATGAATTTTCCTCATTTATAAATAACCAAATAACCACTTTACCCAAGGAGTTATACTGTCAGTAATTGCTGAGTATTTTTGGAGACCCATTTGAACATTTTAATGTTCAGTAATAGACTGGCCCTTTCCTTATTAGCACTGTGTTTGGACTGTGATGGTTGCAACAGCTTTGCATAATGTGGGGGTCCTTTTTATTTCCGGATGAATTCATTTCCCTCCTCAAAGATCAGCAGGTGAAGTGATGCATGAAGTTTCATTAATGGCTCCTTTATTTATATATTCATGAGTAGTTTCATTTTGATTTATCACATTTGTAACAGTTTTTTTTGTGTGTTTTTTTTATTTGCCCTGTAGTTTAATTGTGAAATGGATGAATAGATGAGGTGTCGTGAGAATCTGCCATGCTCAGATTCTCCGATCGCATTGTTGATGCCAGTACAAAACCTTGCTTTTTTAACCTAAGGTTTATTTAAGCATCATTTGCAAACATAATCTGCTCTTAAGACCAACAGTAAAACATTAAAAGTAAAAGGTAGCAAAAATATGCATGTGAATCATCATTATCCACCACAAAGTAAAAAAAACAAAAAACCCCCCAAAACCTTGCTTATGCTTATTGCTTGTGTCTAGAAAGTAACTGGGAGTAACAACGATGGGATGGAAAGTAAAATGTGTGTCAAACTGAAACTGCAACCGAACACCATGACCAGAAGAAAAATTCACTCTCCTTCTCTGGAAAGGTTATGAAAGATGGACAGAAGGGGACGGGGTAGAGTTCTTAAGAACCGGACAGTAAAACAGTAACAAAAAATGCAGCGAAAAGGTTTTGTGTTACCCTGCATTTCATTTCCCCTTTTTTATAGCTGCTTTTAGGTTTGTGAGCAGCTGCTGACACACAGAAACACCCTGCTAGTGCCGCTCACTCGCATCTGTAACCACTGGGACATTCCCAACACTCTCAACAAAACTGCAGACAAAACTGTTGCAGTCAAGCTGAACTAACTATAGCGGAAACAATAAAATGACAAAGGGAAAAGAATTTTAATGCCCAGTTCTTCAGAACTGCAAATTCCAAATGTAGGCACGTGTGAGATGTACATAATTGAGAAGTCCCTTGTTGTCAAAGGAGCTTTTGGAATGCAGTTACAAATAATGTTTTACTCAAAGAATGAAGTGAGAGATTAATTGTCTGTAGTTATAAATGAAAACATCACTCTTCTCCCTACTTGATGCAGGTTTCTTCCTCTGAAAACAAATTTTAACATTTTTTTCACTATTAGTGTGTGACTACATTGCTTTATAGTTCGCTTTAAATAATTTTGTGACAAACTGTTTTGTCCTAAGTTGATTAAAAGCAGTCGTGGGAATGATAGCATCCTCCCATTTTTGCCGTTTTATTAAAACTTATTCAGTGGTGTATTACTACCACCTGGTGGATGTCTTGTGGAAGTACACCAGTCAGCCGCACCAAAACCATTTATAAACCAAGTATGAGACAGTACAAAATACGTTAACTGATTCTTTTAAACTTGATCTGATTACTAGCTAGAGATATTTAGGCTCACTAATCGGCCTATTTTCCTCATTTGTAGGTTGTTTTTTTTTTTACCCATTTAAAAGTTTCTTTTTTGTGTGTGATTGGCAGGCTTGGACTGATGATATTTGCCGCAGCTTTGCATAAAGTGGGGGTCCTATTTATTTCCAAATGAATGCATGTTCTGAGGAAGGACAAGAAATGAATTGCTGGCAGAGTCCAGGGTTCCTCTTGATTTAAGGGATTGAAACAATCTCAGAAAATTTAACTACGACTGTACTTCCTCGTGCTTGCGGTATGGCTGGTTTCTTTTGAAACAGCACTACTTTGTGTATATTTATTTGTGCTTCCATGTGCGTCCACAGAGTAGCGATGAAAAGCTCGGAGCTGCTGTTTGTGTACGGCTCGTTGGACGCACGTGTGCGGTGTCTGGTGTTTACGATACGCTGCTGGGCTCGCGTGCACGGCATCACCAGCAGCATTCCTGGAGCGTGGATCTCGAACTTCTCGCTCACAGTACTCGTGCTGTTTTTCCTCCAGCAAAGGACCCCTGCAGTGATGCCCACTCTGGACCAGCTCAGAGTACTTGCAGGTATTCACTCGCATCACACTAACATTCAACACTCGATCCGAGATTAAGTTTTTTTTTTTTTTACCATGCTTTGATTATGTCCATCCACCCCACCCCCCTTTCCTATTTTTTTGTTGCCTACTCTATCTTGCCTGTTCCCCCTGGGCTGACCCCACGTCTGTTTATCTCTATTGGTCTTCTTTCCCCCCTCTGTAGCGGCTACCTTGGCTCACAGATCAAAGCTTGCATCAGACAACCCTCTTTCATGTACAGTCCAGCATGGCTCTAGGACAATAAAGGAGCCCTGGCACCACACTCGCTCGCTCTCCTCGCACTCTCTCTCTCATGCTCGCACTCTCACACAGTTATACACAGTTATTGGAGCCAGGCTTAGTGAAGGGTATTGAAGCCAGTCATGATGTAGAACCTGACTCCCCTCACAAGGCCGCACTGTTAATATAAGCCTGTGTGTGTGTTCCTTCTGTAGGCCCTTCAGATAAGTGTGTGAACGAGGGGAATGATTGCACAATTGTCAGTGACCTAAGCAAAATTAAACTACAAGAAAACGGCGAAACTTTAGGTGAGTGCCACTGAAATTGTCTGATTTAAGCGTTTACTATCTTGTCAAGTGCTTTATAATGAGAAAAACCCAGTGTTTCATATTTTGCCTTTAGAAAACCGTTTACTTCCCATTTTCCTTCACAGAGAAGCTGCTGCAGGAGTTTTTTGAGTTTTATGGCAGTTTTGCCTTCAGCAAAAGCTCCATCAACATCCGGAAGGTGAGTTAAACTCCCAGATGCACAGTGCTGTGCGTAAGGGCACTTTCCATATCGCTTAATCACTACTGTCTATATTAGAAATATTCCTAAGCATAATGAGATCAAAATGGTTAGTTCATATCAAGCACGGTCTATCTTATATTATAAAGATAACAAGAGTCTCATAATCTTCTTTCACAGTTGAAAAACTTTTGCCTGCTTGTGGAACTACTTTTGGGTTTTGATTGCATCAATATGACATCTAACCACTAATATGTTTCACCTCATCGAGGGAAACCCTTATCTAGTTCAGAGCCCCCTTGATGCTTCACTTGGAAATGTGTCACAGTACATCAGAAAAACGCTGAGTGGTTGACTGTAAAGTCTGTGGAAGGTGCAGGTGTATTAAAGAAGATTGACTGGACTTACACCAGATGTAGACGGTGTGTTGAAGTTCAAATTTAGCTTCTTTAGTTTTGTGCTAGAGGTGCAAAACTAGTACAGCAACTAGAAGTTACAAGTCACCTAAATATTTCCCATAAATACATCCTCAAAAGGTCTCTCAATGGACTCAACATGTATCCAGTTCTTCTCTAAGGTGGTTTAGGACGCAGCATGATATTAACTATAGAAATGAACAGACCTTCACTATCTCGCTGACCGCTGGCTGTAGTGATTTCAGGGGTAGGAGTGAAGGAACTAGAATCTGTTCTTGTCATAAATACAGATTCATCTGATCCAGGATCAGCCCTCATCACGATTGGTTCGACAGTACCAGCCCCGGTGTTGTTGAAAATGACTGCCTAAACCTCACTCAGGAGTCTAAACACCTGCATGTGGTTTGAGTGAATTGAGTAGAAGACTAAAAATTTGAACTTCACAATCTTATCTGATCTTCTACGTTTGATGTAATGGGAAAATTGTGTAAATCAAAATTTCGCCAAAATATTCGCTTAATAAAAAAAGTCCTATCGCCACTTCTTTAGAAGAACCACCCTTTCCCCCCCAAATAAGAGGATTAAAGACTTCCACTGAATGTGTGGCCCATCAGTTAAGAGCCACACTGGGGAATTACTGCACGTAAATCCCCTTTTAAAAAAAGAAAATCTGAACACCAGAAATGTAGTCAAGATCAAGGCTAGTCTAGACCGAGTCCCCAAAGGTTAAATTCCAAAAGTTAAAACTGAGACAGAAAGAAAGTGTCCTCTCTGAAACCACTTATGTATCTGTTTGTAATGTTAATGTGATGCTACTTTTACCGTATTTGCTTGCTTTTAAGGTGATAATGGCAGTGTAATGCTAAAGGATCAAATTCAGTATTATATTTATTAAAAAAAAAAAAAATCTTTTTGGAACATAAGAACACGTAAAAGTAATAAAATACAAAACTTACTGGCCCTCAGGATCATGGAACATACTCGCTATCTTTTCCACTTCAGTGCACTCTTGTAAAACCGTATTTTTAAATGTTTTAGCTCACTAATTTTTTTTTCCTACTTGACTTGATCAAGACCAATTAGAATATTCTGCAATTTTTGGGGGGTCAAATTTAAGTCCAAAACAAGTACAAGAAGAGAAAGAAGAACAGGATTCTGAGATTGGACTGTATGCTCTTGACAGATGTGTGTGTGGTTAGATAAAGATAAAATTTCTAAAATGTTAAAGACACAGTTCCCTGCCCACAGCCACTCAACCCTCTGTGTCCCCTTCTGTGATCGTGCACACACACACACACACACACACACACACACACACACACACACACACACACACACACACACACACACACACAC
>JBBMFX010007395.1:0-13132 GCA_037832545.1 Rhabdalestes septentrionalis | reverse complement strand
TGGGGGGGCTTGTGTGAAACGGCATTTCGATACCCTGTATACGGTGTATATTGTGGTATTTACAATAAACCTCTCTTGAATCTTGAATCTTCTCTTGTTATGTGAATTGGTGATGATTTTGGCAAATGAAAGTGATTTATTAATATTCAAATGCTGGGTTAACTCATGTGTTAATTTCATGTGTCATTTTGTTTTCATCTAAATAAGGTGTGGGGTCGGTGAAAAGGTCAGATTAGATCTTTCTGCTTGTGTGAAGTTCTCCAGAAGTGTGTTAAAAAAAACACTGAAAATGTACACCGGGTAGACCCTTCTAGGATATTGTTTTCTCACACACTATTTAATCCATCACAATGTCATTCAGGAGCCTGAAAGCATAATTAATTAATGAAATATTCCAAAATTTATGTATTTTAGAGACTTGTTGGATGCTCATAAGTATGTTTATAGTAAAAAATATATATATATTCAGGAACTTCAGTGTTTAGAACCTGTAGCTGATTGTAACTGTGATTACCTGTGTTGGATAGTGAGAACATTAACACATTTGTTCTTCCAGATAAGTAATTTGTGGTTTTAATGAGTTATTTAAACAGCCACAGTCTTGGGCCAAAGCTGATCTGCTTCCTTTTACATCCTTCCTCTTCGTAAAAACACGAGGAATGGTAAACCAGGCTGCCGCTCATTGGAAAACATGAGCAATGGTCAAACCCCAGGGCAGTCCATTAATGAAGCTGCTCACATTTCTGCTTGAGTGGCACTGGGCAAGTTCTTGCTGATTCATGACTGTCCTTCCTCGTACTGACCACACCACCAGCACTTTTTAAAGGCATTATTGCCTCAGGATAAGTCAGTCAAGTCTGGTGAAGTTTACTTCGTCTCTAATATAGCTTCCACAATGCTAATTCAAGTGGGTGGGGAGATCAAAGCATCACATTACATAAAATATAGGTGTTAATATTAAATTATTTTTAAAAATTGAGATTAAAAGCATCGACAAAACTACGCTGTCTCAGATGGAGGGTCAAGGTACTAGAAAGTTGTGGCTAAATGATATACATTAATGAAATATCATTTCAAGCAGACTAGCTTAATGCATAAAAAATATCCACTTAAATAAGCATGACTCATGAAATTGGGCTGGATTTTTTTGTTTTTTTATCATAATGTACACTTTTAATTTAATTACACATTAAATTTGCCTGACCCAATTTTCTCCAGGATAAATAAAGTTTTCTGATTCTGATTCTGATTCTGACAGTTACTGGAATTTGGTTTTAAGTCAATCTATGAATTTAAAGTTTCAAAAAAAATAATGTTAAGGTAGGACAACAAACCCCCTACCTCCCCTGGCTAGCTCTATATGTGAGTTTATGTGCTTGTAAAACAATGCTTTGTTACAGTGCCACCTAGAGGATGAGTTTTCAAACATAAATTTGATATAGAACACAATATATACAACTCAGGAGACTACTGCAAAAATGTTCAGGTTTTATCTTTTATAGCTGCAATTACTGCACTGAACAAATTTGCCTTAGTTTTTAAGAACTGCCGACAAGATTTTACCTCATTTCCAAATAACAATATTGTTCTTTATAGCATCATTTTAAAGGAAACGACAAAACATGATGCAGCATTTACAGATCAGTCAGATCAGGGTGTTAAATGACTTTTTTGTCTTTGTATTTGGGGACGACTCCGGGGGAAGGTACGCTTCGGATGTTTCCTTTCTCAATAGCGCGATTGGAAGCGTCACGAGTTCGGCGTTTAAAGTTGCCTTCAACTGGTAGTTCCTCAAAGACTAGGGGAGGGTTAGTTAGCTTTTTGTGGGGTAGGTAGACAGGGGCCGGAGTTCCTTCTCATCCGAGTCCACGGGTGCTGCGGTTTCTGTTTGATTGGCCTGTGCTTTACCTTGCAAATTACGTCCGCTGTGTGTAATTTGTATTTATTTGCGCGTTAATTAGTTTCTGTTCAGTTTTTTGCGGGGTTGCGAGGCGCAGTTCAATTGTGAGTGTGGCGCTTTGTGGATAGTAAGTAGACGGCCTCTGTGGTAGTGTGGCGCTTTGTGGGGGACCGGTTGTTTTTTGTTTGTTTTTTTCTTCTCTTCTCTGTGGTTAATTTGGTTTTGGAAATTTCATTTTGTGGTGTGTATATCATGGCTTCGGAGGTTAAGGAATTTGAGGATGCTCCTTCTGATGTGTCGTTAGAGAGTTTTACTAAGCAGCAGCTACTCGAACTGGCCGAGCATTGTAAGATCCAGCTTACTAGTGGGGATAAAAGGTTCAAAAGTTTGGTGTTGCAGGCAGTTCAAATCGGTTTGTTTGAGAAGGAAGTGTTGTGTTCTAGGTCTGGTTCGGCAAGGCATTGGTTGCTTCTGTGGGTGGTTCGACTGGTGAGACGGGAGTTCAGGATGTTTCTCCGCAGGAAAAAGCTTGAATATGATCGGGAGTTGCAGCTGAGAAAATGGGAGCGTGAGGACCGTGAACTTGAACGTGAACGGCAACATGAGCATGAATGTCAAGAAAGAGCCTTGCAGTTAAAAAACCTTGATCTTGAATTAGCATCTAAACATGTATCAGCTCAGTCACAGTCCGTTTCTTCTCCTCCATCGGTAACGCCTGTTTTTGATGTTGGTCGTAATATACGACTGGTTCCACCTTTTTCAGAAAAAGAAGTAGATAAATATTTTTGTCATTTTGAGCGCATAGCCACAACACTTAAGTGGCCTCGTGAGGTCTGGACTTTGCGGTTGCAGTGTGTGTTAGTTGGGAAAGCAGATTATAGCATGGTTAAAAAAGCTATTTTAAATGCTTACGAGCTTGTTCCTGAAGCCTACCATCAGAGGTTTCATAGTTATAGGAAATTCGACCAGCACACATATGTAGAGTTTGCCAGAGAAAAAGAAAACATGTTTGATTGGTGGAGCGCGTCCAAGAAAGTGGCGACTTTGGAGCAACTTCGTGAATTAGTTTTATTGGAGGAGTTGCGACTTATTTGAATGTTCAAAAGGTCTCCACTTTGTTACAAGCAGCTGTTTGTGCTGATGAGTATACTTTGATGCCCAGAAACCTTTTCTCTTTGCCTTCTAGTAAAGAGAGTTTACCTTCTGTCGATGTCAGGAGGGGCAGAAATGGCTCTAGACCACCTTTGTCTGGTTCGCAGTGAATTTCGGGAGTGTTTTTTTTGGCATGAGGTTGGCCAACTCATTGCTACTTGTCCAATACTGAAAAAGAAACACTCACAACGACAATCAACATCTAAAGGGATGGGTTGTATTCAGTCCGTGAGGCTGCGTTCTGGTGCTGGTGAGATAAATTGCGTTTATGAGCCGTTTATGCTAAAGGGAACTGTTTCACTTTTGGGTCGAGAACAGGATCAAGTTTCTATTAATAGTATATGTGATACAGGACCAGCGCAATCATTTGTGAGGGAAGATCTGTTACCGTTTTCTGACAAAACCTTTAGCGGCTCGCATGTGTTGGTGCAAGGGATTGCACTGGGTATTGTGAGAGCACCGTTGCATTTAATACATCTGCACTGTGATTTATTTTCAGGTCCTTGCAAGGTGGCTGTTTGTTCTAAGTAACCTATGCAAGGAATTGATTTTATTTTAGGTAATGATTTGGCGGGACCTGAAGTTCATCCTTTGCCTCAGGTGGTTGATAAGCCTATGGAAGCAGGTGCTTCTATAAAGAATTTGTGTGGTCTGTAGATTGTCGGACTGCTTTTGTGTCTGTGAAATCTCTTCTTTGCAGTGCTTCTGTTCTTGCTGCACCGGACTTTGACCGTCCTTTTAAACTTGAGGTTGAGGCGAGCGCTTTTGGAACTGGTGCTGTTTTGCTACAGGAGGGTGCTCTGGGAGTCGATCATCCTGTATGCTTCTTTTATAAGAAGTTTTTAAAACATCAGGTAAACTTGTGACGCTGTTTCAGGTTGCCTTGTGACACATTTGTCATCACTTCCGCTCCAGGACTCTTAACATTTGTGTTTTTCTCTTTCTGAACGGGGTATTTTAAGGGGTTCTTTTTAACAGGATCGCCATCCTGCCTCAAAGGAACCTTCCGTGGCCCTGCAACTTTGCGATTTTCTCTTTCTACCTATGCAATGAATCACTCTTAATACAGATGTGTTAAAAACAACACAACCTGTGTTATATTTTAACACACCCATGTGTCTAGTTAAGGACAACATATTTTGTGTTACTTTTAACTCAACCAGTGTGTTATTCTTCTTTACACATTCTCTGTGTTAAAAATTGTGTCATTAATGACACATTCAGTGTGTTAAACATTTTGTCATATTTGTGCTATTTGCAACCAGATACAATAAATGCAATACAAAACAACTTTTCTTTCAAATATATACGTATTCATTAAAACTTCACGTATTAAGGAAATATTCACATGTCATTTGAATTTCATAAAGATATTTTTCAGCAATTTTATATCTTGGTTTTATGAAAAGGTTTTCTTTGTTAGAAATCATCCATCAAAATCTGCAATTCATCACTGGGTATAGAGTAACGATTAAGCAGAGATGTGGTTTTCTCTTGCAAACAGTCCAGGGTTTCGCAGAGCAGTTCTTTTGTGCATGTGATGCTTCTTTGCACAGCATTCAGAGTACAATTTGAAGAGGAGTACATTTTTGCAACAAACGCTGCTGCTCAGCTTTGTTAGTCAGAGGTGCTGCAAGTACTGGAGCTATCAAAATTAGTCTCTGGAATATCAACAGCAGCAGAGCAAGATGGAGCTGGAAAGTCCTCACTCTTGTTGGCGTCAGGGTCTTGTTCTAAATGTAATGTGTTTGCAACCTGAGTATGCTCTCTATTGAGGTGTTTAGCATAAGAATTGAAGTTATGGTATGTTTGTTGGCAATTGTTTTGACTACAAACAATTGTACAAACAATTGTCTGCTCCTAGTCTGCTCCTCTTTGCATCCACAATGTTTATGGCTGCACTAAAAGGTCTCTCACTGTCCACACTCGTACTAGGAGCAGAGAGAATCTTGGTTGCTTGTGTTGAATTTGGAATCTTCTACCTTGCATATTAGGCATGTAGCCATTCTGCTAGTAGTGTTTTCCAAAGAGAAACAAACGCCAAATTGCAGACATACTGCTAATGCTAAGCGCTAGCAAAACAATAACTCGCATACAGCCCCACTCTGCCTAGTGTTACAAGAAGAGCCTGTCACTTTAAGAGATTGCATGCTGGGGGGTGTAGTTTTTAGGGGCTCGGGGGAAAAGTTTCTCTGCCTCTTTATACTTTCGTGGCCGCTTGTTCATAGGGTCCTGTTATTTTTTTGTAGAAGGACAAATAATAGGCTCCTTTTCAGAAGAAAGGAAGCACAGACCTCACTCCCCGTGAAATTTCATTGTTGTATCAGTCCAGTTGCCGAGTGAACGAGCCAGGGACGCCGGTTAGCAGCTTTTTCAGCGTGTGATGTTTGGCTGGAGAAAATATGATTCCAATTACATGGTATCGGTTCATGTTTAGAAATAAATACTCGCCGATCCAAGTACCCTCATTTTTGCCAGAATCGGCGAGTATTACCGATGCTGGCATCGGCCCATCCCTAACACTAACCACTACAAAGTTCATTGTACTTAAGGGTCAGCTTTCTCACAACAGCACAGCCAGGGGCACCACCAGAAATCTTGGATCCCATGAAAGATTTGAATTGTGTATGTATTACTAGGGTGATCCCATCTATAGGGTGAAATTTTTAACTTTTTCAAAGCACTTCCTCCAGGCCAGCATTTTGTGATGTGGTATGTGAAAGTTAAAAATACAAAATATCTCAGTGAAAGAAGTTTAGGGGTTGCACAACTCGTTTGAAAATTTACATTGACAGCAAGTAGAGTCAGTCAATGACAGTCGTAGACAGCAAATATAACTCGTTTTTGTATTTTATTTTCTATTGTTCTGAATATGGACAAAGTATGCTATGTCTTGTGACATTAACAGTTATCAATGTCATGTAAAATTTCAGTAAAATGACAATATAAAAAATTTAGTGACTTGTGCAAGTCCTAAATAATGTTGAATCAGGCATAATTTTTTTCCAGCAAACTTTTATATTAGACATCATCCAATGATGAGTTGGAGAAATCACTTACTCGACTTCGATTTTTTGGGACCACCCTAATGTGTTACTGATGTTGCTACAATAAAGACAAATTTACTTAAGGATGCATTTTCAGGAAGTGTAGCTGTTGCTGCATTTACAGACCCCTGATAATGTAGCTCTCATTATCAAAAGCTTTTTATCTTAAAATGTCCTGAAAAACCTGTACATGTTTTATCATTGTAGCTGCAGTACAGCCAGAATAATGAAAGTGTGCCTACTTTTGGCAGGGAGTTTTCATTTCTGTAGCTCACATTAATTGATTTGTCATTTGTATTTGAGAATGTCCTAACTAAGCTTTGCAAGATTCACTGGTGAGCTTCACCACCTGTCACATTCCATACGCCTAGGAGTGCTTAAGGTCCCTGTAGAATTTCAGTATGCTACAAAAACAAGAGATTGCCTGCTTTTGCCATTTTTGTATACCGGGATAAGCCCTTAGATTGTTTTACAGTTTATTTTATATAAAAAATATTTGGATTGTATTCTGATTGTCTTACAATGTCTTCCACTCCCAGTGTTATATGTTCTTTAGATGTCAAGATTTATGTATCTTTGAAAGGGTGCATTTGCATTATTATGTCATTATCATAACATCAGTAGAAAACGGACACAACGACAAAGGTATCGTTTATCGCAATAATATCTGGAACAATTTACCATCCAGCAAAATTTATCGTTACAGGTCTAACTATAACTCACATCAACACGTTTCACATCCAAAACTAACTGACGTGAAATTTTACATGGTGCTTACTCTGTACTAGTGATGGGAAGTTCGGATCATTTTACTGACTCTGACCTTTGGTTCAGCAAAATGAACGAAACTTTTTTTTAGAGTCATGTCGTTCATTTTGTTCATTTTAGCAAAATATAATTAAAATGTTATGTGTTACTTCCCTAACACATCTACTGCTTACACAAACGATCATACTACAAACAAGACAAAACTATAATGCTAAAAGAAAAAGAAAAGTTTCATTCATTGTTTACCTGTGTCTACCATTGTTTACCTTAATGTTGAATGTGTAGTGTAGAATGTTAACTTATGCAGCCTGAACTGGAGAAAGAATTGATTAATTAATCTCTCAAGTCTTCAGGTTTGATCATTCCAATACAGAAACTATAGGATGTAGCGCAAATGCGCATGTGCGACTGAACGAATCACTCATACGAGACGACTCGTTGCCCCCGAGTCACATTAAAGATTAGTTCAAAATGAATGAATCGTTCAAGAACAGCCCATCACTATCGTAGAGTCTTTAGGAGAGGTGTTGGACGAGCTAGAGGCAGCAGGAGAGGGGAAAATTTGGGCTGGAAGTAGCCATAGCTTTAGCATTAGCTTCTCCATCCAGACCTCCAAATGGGTGGAGGGCTTGAAATAGCGATTATAATGGTGGCTGGGTTTATTTGAGAAACAAGGAAATGTATCAAAACGTACAACTGTCGATAACCTAATTCATAGATTTGGTTAAATCAGTGATACAAATTTCATGACCATGTAGTCTAAGTTATTGGCTTGTATTCAATAATGAATGGTTTAAAAAAAACCCTGCTTTTTGTAACGTCTGTATGTATGTGCGATTAAATGCAATTAATTAGATTAACTAATCGCCACACCATGTAATTAATTAGATAAAACATTTTAATCGCTTGACAGCACTAATATATATATATAAATGACAAAACAGTTATAGCCCATTGCAAAATTAGTTCACAGTAATAACAGTCATATTTTACCCCTAAAAATTGCGCATGTTGCACCACAAAAAGTGTGTGTGTGAGTGTGGTCAGCTGTAAGGTGTTGGTTGTACAGTCTGACAGCAGCTGGAGGGTACACCTGCGGAATCTCTCCTTCTCGCATTGTGTGTGCAGCAGCCTGTCACTGAAGGAGCTGCTCTGTAAGTCTGCTGCATGGAGTGGGAGATATTCCTCAACAGCGATGACACCTTAGCCACCATTCTCCTGTCATTCACAAACTCCACTGGGTCCAAAGGGCATCCTAGAACACAGCTGGCCCTCTTGATCAGACTGTTCAGACACTTTCTGTCCCCAGTAGATATGCTGCTGCCCCAGGAGACCACACCATAAAACAATGGCTGATGCCAGAACAGAATCAGGAGCAGCCCCTGCATTGAAAAACACCTGACCCTTTGCAGTAGGTACAAAGTACTCTGTGCTTGTCTGTCTGCAACAGGATAAATGCAGGATAAAAATATATATATATGCATACAGGCATTATTTCTAAATTCAGGATATAAATATGTGCATTAAATTCAATATTATTTATATAGTGCTGTTTATAACCAGAGTCCCCAGTGAGTAAGCCAAAGGCGACAGAGGAGAGGAAAATTTGTGCGCTGTTAACAATTTGAAGGAGTAGACCTTTTTTAAAAGAGTATGTCTGGGCACCTTTTGACCAAATCTAATGTCAGGACCATTTTATAAGTGGGGAGGATGAAACGAATGACATTTAAATGTGTCCCCATCACCAATATAAAGGCTCCGGCCTCCATGTATTAAACAATTCAGTGGCATTTTATTAACAAGTTAATTTGGTTAATTCAGTGGCATTTTATTAAATATGTCAGTGGCGGTTTACAAAACGATATTGAAATACCAGTTTTAGAAACTTGTGAGTGGACGATTCTCATTAAGAGTGTTAAGGATTTAATTTGATTTTTCAGTTTTATTATAATTGTTTTTATATGTAATCATATTGATTATGAAGCACGGAAAAAATAAGGAAAATCAGTAAGAATCATATTATGGATTTTACCAACTAACACACATAGCTATTTAAACCAGCTTGAGCGTGTTCATTTGAACATGTTGCAAAAGGTTTGCAGGTTAAAATTCTTTTAGAACAGCAATCAACCACAACTCTACCCAGAGATACTACCATCTCTGTGCTGTTGTCTGTTGTTATTTGTGAATGTGTGTTGATGCTGTCTGAATGTGTGAGTGTATGTATTGAGATGTTACTGCTGCCCATCTGTTTTTTTTTCCCACTAATTTATGTTAAATGTGTCAAATGTGTGGGGTTGTTTCATTGTTGTATTGTTTTATGTACTGTGGACCTTATTTAAAAAATTTCACTTAGCAGTATGTTTGTATATGTATGAATGACAGTAAAGAACAAAGAAAGAAAAAAGAAGAAAGAAAAAAGAAAGAAGATGGTGGTGGGGGTCGAGGGGCGGCGTGGCTCATTGTGAATGTCAGCCTGATACTCAGCACTGATTGGATGATGAAAGCAGTAATTTGGGGTGGCACAGGCTGACTTCAAAGCTCTCAGTGAGATATTATAGAGGAATGCAAGAGGAAACCAAGCCAGAAAAAACACAAAATGCTGTTTTCTGTAAGAGTTAATTACACCGCATATCCCCTTTCAGCTAAGGGAAATTCACAGCGGCACTTCTCTTGAAAACCTAGCGAGCTGCAGCTCTCCAGCAAAGCCAGAGTCAGACTGGACAGGGTTTGATGAGCCAGAGACAGGGCAGTGAAGGAGTGGAAGTGCATTGGCAAAAGTGCGGACGGAGGGAATCACTGATTACAGTGGGTAAAATTAACACGTCACCATTATTTTAAGTAAATTGTTTCTAAAAGGTGCTACTGAAATGAAATTCTCACAAGATGTCAGTAAAAACGCATCCAATCAACATATGCAAAACATCAAACCTTAGATTTCCATAAATGAATTAAATGAAGCAAGGAAAAAGTATTGAACACGCGTATTGAAATCATACAACAGTCTTTGTTGGTGAAGACGCCTCCTGTATGCATACACCAGTCTCAGATATATAAAGCGTACGAGTGTCATAAGCTGAAAAATTATGTACCTCCAAACTTCACTGATGATATGGTGTATTTAGAGCAATATAAAGTTCCTTTTGACCTCCAATCCTAGTGTGTATTATGGCATCCAAATAGTTCAACTTTGGTCTCATCTGAGCAGGCTATATTCTGCCAGTATTCCACAGGCTTGTATAAATGTTGTTCAGGAAAATGTAACCACGCTTCAGCATGCTTTGTCTTCAGCAATGGAGTCTTGCCTGATGAGCCTGCATTCAGGCCATGGCGGCTGAGTGCATTACTTATAGTTTTCCTTGAAGCAATTGTACCTGCTTATTCCAGGTCTTTCTGAAGCTTTCCACAAATGGTACTTGGCTCTTGGACAACTCTTCTGATACTTTTTTTCACCCCTCTGTCTGAAATCATGCGGGGAGCACCCGGTTATACCAGCCTACTGTAGCCCAAAACTCGCTCTAGTCTCAAACCCAAAACCCGCTCTTGTTTTAAACTCAGTCAAAACTCTGCTCCAGTCCTAACCTTAGGTTCACTACAGGACATTGAAAGCAGAGCAGGGGACTCTGGTGTCCCATCAGCAATGGTTTTGTTTTGTGTTTATTTGGACATAAATAAAAGGCAAAGCCTGTTTGGAATCAGGTTTCCTTCTGCAGCTCGGCCGTGACAGTTACCATGCCAGCAAACCCGAAACAGACAGGACAGGGGAGGAAAAAAAAGGGGGGGGGGGTGTTCTAGTTTTAAAGTTCTAAATGTCACCATGTCCTTTTTGCTTGGCACAGAAGAAAAAAGCCTCTGTGGAAAATCTGCTCTATGATCACAGAGTCTGAAAATCCACTAATGTCCAGCGGTGGGCAGAAGCCAACATGAATGGTGTGCACTTACTAACATGGCATTCAAATTACAATGCTGACATGCTCCCCACATGGTCTTATGAACATGGTGGGGGCATTTGGGACGAGCTGTGTTTCAGGCCTTCGGGGTTAGAACTTTGAGATCAGCCAGCAAAGTTTCAAACCTGTAATCACCCACTTAATGCTACTTCAGAGAAGAAATATAATAAAAGTAAAAAGAACAATCCAGTTAAAGGGCCGAATGGAGAGGCAGAGTCACCATCTTTACCACCAGTGTGTGAGGAGTACTTCCTCCATGATCAAGGACAGCTGCAGTTCATTAGCTGTTTATGATCAGGGGAGGAACAATCTTCAGATACTGGTGGGGAAGAACGTGTATGTTTCTGGAATTTTGCTATGAGCCAAAATTCTTCCCTGCGTTTCAACAACCTCCCAGATATTTTAGTGGATAAACTCTCCACATTTCACTGCTCTCACAGTATGCTGACCTAATGCCACACTGTTCTCATACCGTGCTGTTCTTACGCTTCACTGTTGTCACGTTGTGCAGTTTTAACACTGGGTTTTACACACACACGCCACTGCTCATGTCAACTATTCTCACATTGTGCGGTTCTCATGCTGTGCAATGTTTTACACTGCACTGTTCTAACACTGTGCTGTTTTCTCACTGTGTTGTTTTCAGACTTCACTGTTGTCATGCCATACATTTCTCACACTGTGCTGTTTTAACACCGCCCTGTTCTTACACTGAGCTGAGAACACCTTACATAAAAAACACACTCAGGTGACAAAGCATTTTAAAACAACCTAAATGAACAGCAGATCAGCTAGGACCTGTGCAGAAGGTTCTGTGTTTAGATCTGTTCTCTGTGTCTTTCCTAACCATGTTTCATGTGAGACTATGTCTATGTCACTATGTCTTGTTGCTGTTAGTGAGGCCATGGCCACTGGCTTTAATTATTTACACAGTTTGAGACTAAATGTTTGAAGGGGAGGCACAGGAGCCATTTCCAGAACTACCATAACTGTTAGGCAGAAAACTGTTTTACCCTCACATCCTTTGAAATACCTTAAAATGAATAATCGATGGTGGCCACACTTTAAATTTAATCCTGAACCTTGGTGATAATGTGGATAACATAGTTATTTGTTCACTGACCACAGTGATCTCAGATTACTACCTCATTGCATAAGCTTTATCTTAATCATGATGGAAGCACATCCCTTCTTTTGTGTAAGAACAATAACAGTGAAAAATCTCCAATGTTTATCATCCCCATTTGAGACTCCAGAATTAGATAACTTAACTGAATGCTTAGAGAACTCTATTCTGTCCTTATTAGATTATGTCACACCTCTAAAACAAAAAAGAGTCAGATTCCATTGTATAATGATGTGGTTTAAAGCAAAATATTCGAGGGCTAGTGTGTAAATAGTGAATAACCAATCTGGAATCTTCCCACTTCACCTGGAGTGTGAGCCTTAGACACTACTGCAGATCGCTTATTGAGGCATGCTCAGCCTATCTGTTGTCTCTCATTGAATCTAACAAAAATTATCCCAGGTTTTTTCAGTACAATTTCTAAACAAACTGGGAACCAGGGAGGTACAGAAGGTGCCTGCAAACACTGAGGATATTATGGCCTTCAGCAATAAAATGTCATTAGACCTGAAATTTGAAGTTTTACTCCACAATGTCTGCCTCCTGATGCGGCTAATTCAGATACCATTCAAAACTGAACTGAAATAGAGGCTGGCATCTTTTAATCCAGAGTGCCAGGATGCCCTCTGAACACAGTGGAGCCTGTGAGTGACAAGAGAATAGTGGCAAAGTTGTCATCCCTGTTGGACAACATCCCACCCGGCGCAGGAGACTCTGACAACACTGAGCAGCTCCTTTAGCCGCAGGCTGCTACATTCACGATCAAGGAAGGAGAGATTCTGTAGGTCTTTACTTCCAGACTCTATGTATATGTTTAAGTTTCTACCAATAAATAAAAGATCATTTATTACTAATTAATATTCAGTCATATCTGGCTCCAGCTGGCTACCAATATTTCATAAATATATTAAAAAATACATGTTAAAAAACATGTCCTTGTGAACAAATAATTTCTAGTTCATTCCATTTTGGTTGCATTTGGTTTTAGGGTTCATTTTGTCACATCTGATTTATAGCCCACCTTGGGAGAGCCCGTGCAATGGGAAGATCCTCAGACGCAGGTGCTCAGCTTCAGTTGATACTCTTTGGGGACACTGCCCAGTCGCCGGATTCCCAGCACTTACTCCGAACGTCTACATTTACATTTACATTTACGGCATTTAGCTGACGCCCTTATCCAGAGCGACGT
>JBBMFX010007346.1:0-13134 GCA_037832545.1 Rhabdalestes septentrionalis | reverse complement strand
GCCGAACTGGCACCGCCGCTGCATGAAAAAGAAGAGTGCTGGTACTTACCTACATTCGGCGTGTACCATCCACGTAAGCCTGAGCAGATTAGAGTGGTGTTTGACTCCAGCGCTCGCCATCATGGTGTGTCACTGAACGATGTGCTGCTGACAGGCCCAGATCTGAACAACACCCTGCTGGGGGTCTTGTTACGCTTTAGACGTGAGCCAGACTGTTTAGCTATCTGTCAACTCGTGCACACTAGGCACGCACACTGGAGGACAGAATAGACAGTCTTACAGTCATTAGCTAAAGGACAATCCCTGTGGAGCAACTCTGATGTAAGGGTCTTGCTCAAGGTTCTTGCACACCATGTTAAGAAGTGGGGGGCATTGAACTTGCAACCTTGTGGTTCTCAGGTTTACAGGCAAGTGTTTTACCCAGAATTCACTAACACAATGGATCACTCAAGTTATTATTTTTTAATTAGCTATCATTAAATGAAGGAAGCTGTGTTTTGAAGGAAATACATTCAGAGTAAAACTCACGCTGAGGGTGAAACTGGTGCCCTCCACACCGGCCAAACAGTTAAGGAACAGTCGTTTTTCAAAAATACTTTTGATGGTGTCGATGACGGAAGATTTTCCTGCTGCGACCGGACCATGCAGGAGAAATCGAAGCTCTTTGACTTCTGGGTGTATTTTAAACTTTCTCAGTGCTGTCTCCATTTCAGCTTGGCTGTCGGAGGAAAAATGTGTAAAATAACAGTAAGATACAAAAATTACAATAAAATGCTAAATTCATAAGACAATCCTAATATATGTATTTGTGAATTGAACCCTGTGTGAAAAGTAATGAATGAACATTCAGTGTTGCTGATTCTTTAGTGATTTATAAGCAAGTGATGAAATGAGAAGACCAATGGGACTTACGTTCGTTTGATTTCCCTCCAATTCTTGAGTGCTGAAACACGATAAATTAGTGAAGAGCATTTCTAACCACAATAAACAATTTTTTCTCTCTCTCTCTTTCTCTCTCTCTCTGTCTCCCTCTCACACACACACACACACACACACACACAGAAAATAAAACCTGCTTAGAACTGATCCTCCTGGAAGACCAGAACAAACCCATCCAACATCAAACAACTCAGCTAATGAGGCACATCAAACAACTCAGCTAATGAGGCACTTGTTTGTCATTTATGTTGGGAACAATAATGTCAGATCACTTCAACAATAGATACCTGGAGAACTTCAGTGGCAGTGTGTATGATGTCACAGAACTGTAATTCTCTAACTTAGTGTTAATAAACAGGAAAGAGTGGATTTCTTCACATACATTTATAAACATGAGCACAGATATTTTTCAGATACACAGTGGAAGGAGTGTGTGGATGGCATAGAGAAGCTGAATACATGCAAATAATATTTCAGGACTGCCAATGAGAATATCTGTGTATGTTCATGAATGTTGTAGAGAAAAACAATTTGTTCCTTGATTATTAACAATAAGTTAGAGAAGTACAGTTCTGTGACATCATGGATCTTACAGAAAAACTGGCCGGTTCAGTCAATTCACTGGTCACCAAAACCCTTACCCACAGTGACCATGGCGGAGCAGGAGGCGCTCCCCGCATGGTTGGACACCTCTAGGGTGTAGTTTCCTTCATCACTCTGGTCGGCGTTTTGGATTTTCAGGGAGTAGAGTTTATCAGTTTGTGTAATGTTGTGCTTTCCAGTCACACAAGCCAACTTTTCATCATTCTTCTTCCAGGTTGCAGTGAAATGTTTGGTGTTTAGTTCACAGGAGAGAACGATCTTATCCCCGGCCATCACTTGTTTATCAGCCAAAACTGTTTTAAATTCTGTTGAAAAGATAAGAATGACATTATTCCATCAATTCCAATTATGTGATGTTATAAAAAAAGATAAACCATAAAGGACTCACTGCACTCAGTTTTCTATTTAGCAGAAAGGTGATGAGTAATCATACTTAAATTTTAACTCTACTGAAATCCTGTATTTAATTAAACAAATATTTACTCAGTATTTAATCTGCATATTTAAACTCTTAAATTAAAATCTATTTTACATTAGAAACTAAATTTGAACAGTATATTTAATCTGTACTTATTTTTATTCTTAAATATTTACACTTGCCATTTATTTATACACTCAGTATTTAAAATGTATTTAATATTTCAGTATTTAAACTCAGTTTTGATTAGCTGTTAAAACACAGCATTGTGTATTAAATTAATCCAATATTTATATTCAGTATTAAACTCTATCTCAACTTTATCTTTATTTCAATATTTTTTAGAATATGTTTAAATGTAGTATTTATACTCTTTATTTAAAGGGGACCTATTATGCAAAATCTTACTTAAATAACAAACAAACATTATAATAGGTCTATGGGCATAACAAAACATGTTTGTGAAGTTCTTTGCACAAAATCACTCTCACATAAAGGGATTTCATCAACTTTATACTTCACACAGTTTCAGGCAAATATGCTGTTGCTGGCCATGCGTCACACATCACATGATTAAGCATTTAACTTCTGGATTATACATTAAAATCCATGTTCATAACACCTGTGAATGTTTTTTTCTTTTTTTCTTTCTGTCTTTACACTGTGATTGGTGTATTTTCACGCCAATTTCTTTGCCTTAACTAATATTTTTTTATTGTGTTTTGAGTGATTTTTTGCCACTGCAGTGATCAAGCATGGCTGAATAAAGCTGCAAAGTCCCAAGATGGCCAGTGAAATGTATGACAAGAAACAGGATAGTGGGAGAGGTCTCAATGTAGGAGGGACAATTCTATGCAAATTGGCCTCCACCTGTAATATGAGAGCCCTCCAGCCAAACTGCTAGTTTTAAATGGGACTGAAACTGTCATGTTTAAAATTAGGTTTTAAATTAAAGAAATAAATCCATTTTTTAAACTTAATTTAAAATACGTATTTTAATCCAACATTTTTACTCAGTATTTAACTTTACTGCTGAAACACAGATGTCAGGTGACAACAAGAATGCAGTTTGCTCTCTCCCTGAACTGAAGTACTATTCTGTTAACCCAGTCCACATCCACAGAAAAGACCATTGAAAGCTCACGTGCTAACCACATTATGCTGATTCATTTGTTCAAATTTTGTTCAAGTTTCTGTATTTTGTGTAAAATATTACCAAGTGATTTGTTTCTCTCCTGACTCATACCCCTTTGAATTCCATGTCTGTTTTTCTGGGATCTGATCTTTTTCACTCTCTGTTCACTCTGGTTGTTGATTTGCATTACTGGGCTTTGACCATTATTGTGCTGAGTCCATGGGTGCCAGAAATATTGCACTTTTAATTTTGCATGACAGTGCAACCCCCCCCCCCAAAAAAAAACGAAACTTTTGTTCTCAGACATCAATTTCACCAATATTCCAATGTGTTACAACAGTGTGTGTTTTAAAAAGATGTGTTCTAACAGGGTGTATGAGAGACTGTTTAAACTCACCAGGTTTCCCTATAAACAAGCTCAGTAAGAAAGACATGGTGTCCGTTCAAAGAATGAGTATTTCCTGAAAACACATCATTAGGGTAATTTAATTACCACCTCCTAAAGCATCAATTCAAGTAAAATTCCTATTATCAGAATAGTCTGCCATGTTTACACTCTTCCACTGTCAAAGTTTTAAACAAGGTTTAAATATATTTTTAGAGCATGTTTGTGAAATATGATTATTCAGTGTATTTAAGGTTTTTAACAAAGATAATAAAAAATGGAATGAATCCAGAATGTAAACACTCACTGATGGTTTCTCAGTATTTCAGTCAAAAACAGGAAACATTCAGATAAACTCACAATAATCTGCCGATCTGACGCCCCACTGTCAGCCAAATTTATCTTTATCAGTGTGCAGAGTGGTTCCTCTTTCTCTCTTTGCCTGTGTCTGCACTGCTTTCTGTATTTATACTCCTTATTCTTTCACTTTCATTCTCCTGTATGTTCCAGTTCCTGCTCACTTTTTGAATTTGTACTGCCTGTATTTCATTTACTGAGTTTGTGGATAAGACACTCACATGCCGTCATAAGTTATATGAAGCCATATAATGTAATTCATGGTATAAAATTTAAATCGATTTACACATTTCATGCTAGCAATTTCATCCTAAAAATATTTTGTATATTGACAGAATGAGCTTCTCTCATTATGAAACTCGGCCTTGAGCACAAACAGAATGTGAACAGGTCAGACCATCTCTTTCATCTGTGCCCAGCACCCTCCTACACACAGTTTTCCCACAGAGTTAGTTTTGTTAGTTGCCAGTGTAGGTTTCAGTGTTAATCCAGTGAGGCATAGCAAAAGGTGGTATTATAATGCCCCGTGCCCCGCCCCATCCACCTCCCCGGTGTTTATTTCTTTTGTCAAAGCGTCAGGCTTTAAAAGGCCAAAAAAAAACATTTTTATGAAAAGGTTTGCGTGAAGCTCTCATTGAGGGCAGTGTTGTCACACTTACAGAGTGTGTGGGTGTGTGTGTGTGTATCTGTGTGTCTATGTGATTGAAATTGTACAAATCACTACCATGTGCTTGCATTATTTTTGACTCCTCTGAGATTTACTCCGGACTAAACAACTGAAAATAAAATTGTCTTCAAATTAAGTTTAGATGGGTTAGGATTAGATGTTATCGGAAAGTTTAGTTTAGGTTAGATGTAGGTTACAATTAGGGTTAGGCTTGAATAAATTAGCTGTCTGTTTTTGATATTTTAGGGATACATTATGGTTAGTTTGTTAGATGATAGGTTAGGTGGGGTTAAATTAGCATCATGTCAGGGTTAGAGTTAAGGTTAATTAGGTAAATTAGAGGTTAGGGCAGGGGTGTCCAACTCTGGTCTTGGAGGGCCTTGTGTCTTGTGCAGTTTAATGGTTCTCCTCCTCAAACACGTTCACTAAACCTGACAACTAACTGGCAAGCAGAATCAGGTGTTTCTGAGCAGGGAAATCATTGAAACGTGCTGGACTACGGCCCTTCTGTACCACAGTTGGACACACCTGGTCTACTTTGTATTATATGCGGTGGCATGCTAGGTTTTTTTCTCCCTTCTTGCGTTATGCACTCCAAATCTTTCTTACTCTCTTTTAGGGCTGCCCTGTGATACGGTTGGCTCACAGAGTACATGCAGATTGGCTAATTATCCCTATTGCCTCCTGAATGGTGGAGCAAACCAGAAACTACTGCCTTCCTGCCCTTAAGAGGACACCAGGATTTTGAAAGAAGGAGGGGAAACCGGTGGCTGTGTGTGTGTTAGGGATGTTAACTCCAGGTGATAAGAGAGACTGTTGTCACGAACGTGGCTGAAAAAGGATAGCAGAGGATGCGCAAGGTAATTAATGATTTTTAATGAATAACAAAGACAGGAAATAACTATAATACAAAACATACACACAAACACAACAGGGTTCACGGAACACAAACTAGAGGAAGATATCCCAGACCCGTGCTCCTCAAAAGAACAAACAAAAGTAAAACTCCACCAAGCCTTCAATAACCTTAACCCGAGTAGTAAACTGGAGAACAGGCTGGAACAGAAGGCATACGAGGACTACTCCGGGTAAGGGTGAGGAACAAGGGTCTGAAGGATAAAACACAAACAAAGGATTAAACAAGGTACAAGAGACAGACAAGGTTTGTGAGCAAATACAGAGACAATGGATTCAGGATCGACTGGGGTATTTATAGAGGACACTAACTAGACACAGGTGAGCTGAGGGAAACGAGGGACAGGTGAAACTAATCAGAGGGACGCGATACAAACAGAATAGACACACTAGGTAGGGAACAAAGGAAACTAGATAGGGTGGACAGAAGTATAGGGACATAAGGGAAAACGGGACGCAAAGAAAAAGAAAGAAACTTAATACTCGGGGGATGGAGAACAGGACCTATGGACAGAGGTGGTCGTCACAGTACCCCCCTCTCCAGGCTGAATCACCTCCGGGGGATCATGAAGAACACACCCGCGCCCAGAATTTGGAATGGGCGCCGGCGGCCGAGAGGGACAGCCCTGAGGACGAGGAGCCGGACGATCTGGCCGCGAAGAATGGAAATCATCTTTCAATTCTTGACTGAGGACGTCACGAGCCGGGATCCAGCTCCTGTCCTCAGGACCGTAGCCCTCCCAATCGACGAGGTACTCCAACCCACCCCGGCGTCGACGAGAGTCGAGCAATGTGCGCACGCGGTGAGCTGGAGCACCAACGACCTCAATAGCCTCAGGGGGCGTGATGGCCACCTCGCTCTCATTCAGGGGACCAGGACAGACCTAAGGAGAGACACATGAAACACAGGGTGAATTTCCATATCTGGGGGCAACTGTAACTTAAAAGACACTGGGTTTATTTGCTTTAGAACTAAATATGAACCACTGAAATGGGGAGACAACTTAGAACAAGGGTTTTTGAACGTAAATCTTTGGTGGAAAGCCAAACTCTGTCACCCTCCTTGATAGGAGGCTGATGATCGGCACGGTCCGTAAACCGTCGAACCGCTCGCTGGATGGATGTGTGTGCATCCTCCCACACCCGCTCTGCCCTACGGAACCAGGCGTCCACCCTAGGAGCCGCAGTGGGACTCTGGTCCTAAGGACACAGCGGAGGTTGATACCCGAGCACACACTCAACAGGTGTTAGGCCGGTGGCGAAGTGGCGCAGCGAGTTCTGGGCATACTCTGCCCAGAAGAGGAAGTCTGCCCAGTCATGTTGCCGGCTATGACAGTATGCCTGGAGCAATCGACAGAGCTCTTGATTAGTTCTTTCGACCTGCCCATTAGATTGAGGATGATAACCCGAGGTCAGACTGACTGTAGTCCCCAGGTGACCCGAAAAGGCTTTCCATACTTTAGAAGTAAATTGAGGACCTCGGTCAGATACGATATCCTCTGGGATACCTTACACCCGGAACACGGACTGGAATAGAACATCCGCGACCTGGCAAGCAGAGGGGAGAGAACGAAAAGGAATGAGTCGACAGCCCTTCGAGAACCTATCCACCACAACCAGAACCATTGTGTACCCTTTTGATACTGGCAGACCTGTCACAAATTCCACTGCCAGGTAAGACCACGGCCTGTCCGGTATTGGGAGGGGCATTAAATTTCCCGCAGGAAGGATATGTGGACTCTTTTGTTATAGAACAAGAAAGCATTGTATGCCATACATCTTGTGACATAGTTGGCCACCAGTACTTTCTTGCCACCACTTCTAGAGTTCTCGGCACACCCGGGTGACCAGTAGCCGGAATCACGTGCACCCATTCTATCCCCTTCTGTCGCAACTCCGTAGGCCCAAACGTCTTTTCGTATGGACACTCCGTGGGAATTGTAAATCAGTCCAGTGCCCGCAAAATCTCTTCATCTACATCCCACTGAAGAGGATCTGCGAAGAATTTTGATGGTAAAATGGGTTTAGGTTCTCCTGTCTCTCGCTCTGTTCCAAATTGGTGGGAAAGAGTGTCAGCCTTACCATTCAATTTACCCTGGCGGTAAGAAATATGAAAGTGGAAGCGTGAGAAAAACAAAGCCCATCGCGCTTGTCGGGGATTTATTCTTTTTGCTTTTTTCACATGTTCTAGGTTCCGGTGGTCAGTAAGGACCAAGACAGGCTGCCGAGCACCGTCTAATAAGTGGTGCCACTCCTCCAACGCCTCCTTCACAGCGAGCAGCTCGCGGTTACTGATGTCGTAGTTCCTTTCTGCCTCCGTCAGTTTCCTAGAAAAAAAAGCACAGGGGTGTAATTTCCTGGGGAAGCCATGATGTTGCAAAAAACTGCCCCCACTCCCACCTCCGAGGCATCAACCTCCACGATATACTGACGTTTGGGATCAGGCATCCGTAAAATGGGTGCCGAACAAAAGCCCCTTTTAATTCTTGAAATGCAGCTCTGGCCGCAGGGGTAAACTGTAATGTCTTGGGAGATCCTCGAAGGGGGGAGGTTAAAGGAGCAGCTATTGAGCTATAGTTTTTAATGAAACGTCGATAATAGTTTGCAAACCCCAGGAACCGTTGCATGTCCTTGACTGTCGTGGGCTCAGACCACTCAGACACAGCCTCCACTTTTGCCTCCTCCATGGAGATCCCTTCCGGGCTGATGCGGTGACTGAGAAATGTGAGGTCTTGTTTATGGGACTCACATTTCTCAGCCTTTACATACAACCCGTACTCAAGAAGGTGGGTTAGCACTGTTCTTCTAAATTACGTGAATAAACAAGAATGTCGTCTAGGCGATTACAAATCGGTCTAACATGTCACACAGGACATTTTTACAAAACCTTGAAATACTGAGGGTGCTAAGGCCAAGCCAAAAGGCATTACAAGATATTTGTAGTGGCCGGAAGTGGTACTGAAAGCAGTTTTCCATTCGTCACCTGCCCTGATGCGTACGAGGTTGTATACACTCCGGAGACCCAACTTCGTAAAGAAACGAGATCCCCGGAGCCGCTCGATGGTAGCCGGGATTAAGGGTAGCGGGTGCGTATACATCACAGTGACCTTGTTAAGGCCACAATAGTCAATACACGGCCGGAGACCCCCGTCCTTCTTTTTCACAAAAAAGAAACTGGCGGAGGCAGGAGAGCGCGATCGCCGAATAAAGCCCTGCTCCAGGGCCTCGGTTTCTGGTTCGGACAATGGATAAATACGTGACCGAGCAGGGGTTTTTCCAGGAATGAAGTTCTCTCGCCTATGCGATCCAGTGCAATCAGCAACCTGATTACCTCTTCCAGGTCCATATCTGCATCTTGACACGCCAATTCTCTTTTAATCTCTTCACTCAGTCCTTTTCCGAACGCGGAAAGGAGAGCTTCATCGTTCCAGCCACTGTCAGCTGCTAGTATGCGAAACTCTAGGGTGTAGTCACACACAGACCCTGAACCCTGTCGCAGATCTAGTAGCCTGGTACCAGTCCTTGTCCCTTGTCCGTGGTGGTCGAACACACTCTGGGGCTGTTGGGAGAAACTGGTGTAGGATGACGTGGGAGTTCCTCCCACCCTCCATACAGCTGCTGCCCAGGCCTGAGCCCTTCCCGTGAGTCTCTGTATGACCATGGTAATCTGCTGCTTATCTGTAAGCTCAGGATGATCCATGAAAAACAAGTCACAAGCCAAGAGGAAATTCTTACACCATCCTGGATCCCCTGCATACCTTTCTGGCAGGGATGAGTGATGCCAATACCGGGGCGAGCCTCTCTCTGGCTGGACTGCAGTCAAGGGAAAACAGGATGCAAAGAAAAAGGAAAAACCCTAATACTCGGGGGACGGAGAACGGGACCTACGGACCGAGACCGAGGTGGTCGTCACAATTGGATCCCTGCTATTTGGGTGATGATAATTTTTCTTTGTTCTGTCAGGTTGGTTCAAGTAGTGTTGCTGTCCCATTTTAATGAATATTTACTACATGTTCTCACATTTCAAAAGGTAACACTTTTCAGATCTAGTACGTAAAATTTTGTTTAGCAGAAAGAGCAGTACAGGTATTTAAGTTTTGGGAATCAAGGAAGGACTGATGCTAAACTCAGAGAAGGCTAAGGAATGTTTGTTTTATTCTTTTCTATACTTAGTTGTCATTATAGGCCTAGCCTTTCCTTGTATACTGTCCTTTTATTTATTGTCACATTGTACTTTTTGTATATACATTTAATTGTTGATTATAGATACCAAAACATGGTTATTTGTACCAATTTGTTTTCTCTGGTTCTTTTCCTGTGACACACTACATCTCTCATAATGTGTAGGTATATTTATGCATTAACTATTAATAATTGGGCCTGCCACTTGAAATATTGTTTCTGTATTTAATATTTTGCAGAAAAGCACACAGCCCCAGTGCTATTGCATCTGAAATGTAAAAACAGTTATTGTTAGCACAGGATCATATATAGATTAGCCCCCCAGTGATTGCCTTTTGGTGGTATTAAATTAATTTAAAGGCCAACTTCAGACGTGTGACACATCTATATACCTATTCATTTATTTAATAAAGTGTTTTATTAATTTTTTAAAATTAATTTAGACAACATGAATAGTCTCATAACACTAAACTAAGAACATTAGACAATGCACAAGACAATGTGGTTAGCAATACTCTGCCAACAAGCCTGCCCAGCTTATCTACATTTTAACTGGCAATGTAGTACTGAATAACTCCACCAGGGACAGTTAAATCAAATTTACTCCACCAGGGACAGTTAAATCAAATTTACTCCACCAGGGACAGCTAAATCAAATTTAAGTTTACAATTTAACCTAGAGTTAAGTCAGAGTTAGTTAACCACACTTTGTAGCTCAGGCCCCTGATCTCTCAAGCCACAATGTTACGGTTGAACAATAAATATTTTTTGCCAAAGACTCATCAACAAAAATTGCTTCACTGAACACCATGTCCAATGTCCATCCACCACATCGCCATCAGACTCCTTACTTCTGCACCTGTTACACCCCAGCACAGACAGAGATTAATTCAAACAATGTAAAGAAAAAAATACTGCACAGATCACTGTCGCTGGACAAACCTACCCCCTGTATGGAAAGGAAACTCCACCTACTTTCCAAAATCCTCCATAATTAAGTGTTTGATGAGTAAACCGAGGGGTTCAAAATAAGTTTGGTGTTAAACACTCCATTTCAGAGAAACTCAGAGCTATTCCAATAGGTAATGAATGGAAAGAGCTGTCAGCCTCTAAAAGCTCCATCACAGAAAGAGACACATTTAAAGAGGTGAGCAGAAAATAAGTCACAGGGAGAAGGTAGGGGTTGTGGGGGGCTTTATTTTTTGTAGAGGATTGCTGCGACATTCGTGGCCCACCTACGGTTGTGGTGTGGGCACAATGGGGTATATAGAAAAAATAGATTTTCAGCGTGAGAAATCGGAGGTGTGGCGTGAGAGTGTGTGGAGAGTATACATTTGACTTGTGATATTTCTCTTGTAAATGTATATTTGTTCACAAATAAAAGTTTTATTGCCTCTGCTAAGTTTTACCCTGCCCCATACATAAAGGGGATGGATGGATGGAAAGATATTTTGGTGCCCAGTGTATGCCAATCTTAAGGAATCACCAGTAATCAGCAGCACCTGTGTGAGTGCTATTAGAGAGGAGCTCTCCCTACAACCTTAGCTCAGTTAAGAGTCAGTCATGCTGCAAGTAGGTGGCTCTGACTGGCCAGTAACGCCAACATTCTGGGCCCTTGTCTGATTTTTTTTTTTAACAGAGAAAGAAGAATAAATATGTGTTGAATGATCTGGATGCGGAGACTAAAAAGTGGACAAAGAGAGGATGGTGGCAGCGTATCTGGCTGGCCAGCCGACCAGATCATTTAACACCAGGTCCCTCTTCTGCCACCTCATCTTCCTCATCCAGTGACGACGATGACTCCTCCATCTCCTCTTTTTTCTCTCTTCCCTTGTCCTCCTCCTCCTCCTCCTCCTCCTCCTCCTCCTCCTCCATCTCCTCTTGTTTCAATTCGATTTCCTCTCTTCCATTCTCCTCCTCCTCCTCCTCCTCCTCCTTTATCAGCCTTTGGTCTTTGGATCAGTGGGAGTTATTTGCAGACCTTCCTGTCTCCAAAACAGCTAGAAAATCACGGAAGCGGAGGGGATCCCATACCAGATCCAAGACGGCGGCTCCCATGACAGCTGTAAGCAATCTCAGCTCCTCTAGCATTCCTTTGATGGCTACTGCATGCCATTCATCATCATCAGCTCTCTCTCTGCATCTCCAGTGCACATCTCTGCCTGTGGCTCTAGTGTGCAGCTCCTCCTCAGTGGCTCTAGCTCCGATTCCCACACCGGTCTCCGAAGTTGCGGCTCCTGCACCAGTTTCTGCACCGGCCTCCCCTAAATCAGTCCCGGTCTCCGCACTGACCTCCCAGACCCCATTCAAGTATTTTGATGGCTGAAGCAAGCCATTCTGTGCTTCCGATGAGAGACACAACTCAATGAGCCTTTCCAGTTTCAGCAAAACGCAGCTTAACTCATCTGAGGGATGCAACGCACCAGCTGCTCACATGTGTCCTCCATCCCTGTGAAGAGGTGAGTATCGTGAAGAGACAGCTAGGTGTCCCACACAGTGTGGGAGCGAACAGCTTACATGCACAGGTACTTAACCTTCCAGTTCAAACATATTTACTGAAGAACAGTAGAAAGATTGGTGGGAATTAATTTTCACAACTTGATTTCTTGTTTATCGTTATTTTTTGTGGTGCCTGAGTCATTCAGCAACTTCAGCGCTCAACGCAAACCATTCTTTGCCCCAGTGGGACGCTGCACCTTAATCCAGTGACAGCAAGACGGAGCTTAGGTCCTCCAATGACAACAAATAGCAGCTCAGATTCCCAAACATCACTGAGAAGCATCTCAGCTCCTCCCCTTCTTATTTTCAGTGGGGTCTGAAAGAGCCGGGTTTTGGAAAGGGGGCTGGGGCCAGTGACAACATTCCCTGAAAATGAGACAACACCATACCAGACAGCAGCCTCAGCTATTAGCCTTCACCAAACGTGCCACATTTCATCAAGAACTATAATATAGTTCCTGAACATCAACCAGGCCAGGACACAACTCTCCACAAGTGGAGAGAAAATGTTTGACAGTGCCTCAATACAGATCTTCAGGACATTGGAGAAATCTCTAGAAAACATTTTCAACATACCATATTTTTTGCCGTATAAGATGAATATACATTTTGCCTGCATTAAAACTGCACCTAACTTTGTGTGGTGCTTGCTAGCAGTCTTCTCTGGAGACTTCTCTGACCCTCACTGCACGGCCAGGCTGTGTGTGTTCGGGCTTCCCTCTCCCGACAGTCTAACCACGTGCTGCCCGGGCACCATGTTAACTAGTGTTGTTTTCGTCAACGAAAAGTATGACAAAACATCTTCCTCAACGAACATTTTTCACGTGACAAAAATAAGATGAGACGCAACGTTTATGCTGGTCATGTGACGATAATGAAACAAAATCTATAATGTATTTTTGTTGACGAATTAGAACGAGACGAAATGTGGTTTACAATTTAAAAACTGCTAAAGCGTCTCTTCATTTTCGTTGACTAAAACGAGACGAGACGTTATTTCCTGTACGATAGGGAGGGGAGAAAAAAGTAAAGGA
>JBBMFX010007336.1:0-13136 GCA_037832545.1 Rhabdalestes septentrionalis | reverse complement strand
TATAACCAGTATAAAGAGCAGACAAATTTAAAATGTCAATCTGTGTCAAAGTAGACTAACACACTCCTATAAATATGCCATCTATTAATACTTTCGAATGTAACACTAATTCATAGATGTTTAATAAATCTCCATTTATCAAATAAAATAGAACGAACATTGATGTTTTTTTAGAATAATGTTCGCTATATTATTTTTCGTTTGTGTTGATCTCACAATTTACATAATACACCTAAATAATTTAAAAACATGGGATAGTGGGATAGTCTTTTTTACACCCATTTCCGACATAACGCACCTTTCTGTTCTCTGATTGGTTTACATGAACGGTCAATCACTCTAGAATCCCGCGACTGTGAACTACTAACCAATAGGAGCGCAAGTGACTAGATAGTTCAGCCAATAGCAGCCAGAAAGAGGCGGGAGGTACAGGAAAACGGGTGGGGAAAACACAGTTTAGTCCGTTCGAGTGCAATGGACCAAACCAAATTTGCCTGTGGCGAAGGGGGTGTGGAGCTCCAGAGCCTTCAGCTGGGCACACACCGGACTTGGCTCTTCAGAAGAAGCGTAAGTGATGATTTTAGACTGTATCTTAGGTTAACAAACGAATAGTCTTTTACCAAAATTTTTTATTTAAAATCAATGTGAATCTCTTTTTGCAAAAAAGACTGTAAATTGGTCTTTCTGATAAGGAGTACAGTAATAGAGTCCAAAACCCACATACTTTACCATATTCTAACATTGCATACATTCATTTACTTATATGCACCTGTGAATGTGCTTCTAATATGGTTCACTGTTTTGACATGCACTGTATGGACAAAAGTATTGGGACGTACCTCTTATTATTAAGGTCAGGTATCACCTCATTTCCAGTGAAGGGCAATCTCATGCTTCAGCATACCAAGACAATTTGGACTTAAAACTTTGTGTAACCAATATTTAGGGAAATACTTTTTCACAAATCTAGGTCCTTAAAGACATGTTTGGGTGAGTTTAGTATTGAAGAACTTGACTGGCCCTCAACCCCATCCAACACCTTTGGGATGAGCTGGAACAGAGATTGCGACCCAGGCCTTCTCGTCCAAGATCGGTGTCTGACCTCATAAATGCTGTACAGAATGAATGGACACAAATTCCCACAGAAACACTCAAATCTTTTGGAAAGCCTTCCAAGTAGAGTGGAATCTGTTAGAGCTGCAAAGGGGGATCAACTTCATATTAAAACCTTTGTATTTGAATGCAGTGTCATTAAAATCCCTGTTGGCTAAATGATCAGACGTCCCAATACTTTTTCCATATAGTGTGTATCAGAACAGTCAACCATATAGTCTGCTCTACCATATTCTAACATTGTATACTGTATTGAACTGAGTGCTCTTGTAGATGTGCCAGTGATCAATAGTTCAATAGTTTTACATACTGTGAAGAGCACATTTTCTTTAACACACTCAGAGAGCTACCTTTAAAAGTGAATTAACATTTGAAGCTAACCTGTGTAGGTGTTCACTGCTGGCAAAATACTGGAGAAGTTTGAATCTGTTTGTTTACAAGGCTCCTTACTAGAGGTGTAGTTTTTATTAATTTATTTGTCTAACTGTCCATCAGCGCAGGGGGGCCATAAGGGGAGCCAGGAGCAATTCTATGGGGGCCCTGCCCCCCTTGGCCCCCCTGTAGAACTGCTTATGCTGTCTATCTATCTAACTATTTATTTATTTGTAACCACTGCTGAACTTTTTCACACACATAATATGAACAAAAGTATTGGGACATCCCACTATTCCACAAACAGGGACTTTAATGACATTGTATTCAAGTACATAGACTTCATTTAACATTTGTTAAAATTATCTAGTACCAAATTGCACAACTTAATTCTAGTTTAGATTTTGTATTTATAGTTGATTTATGTATGTTTACTCCATGTCCATTGTACTTTGTAAAATCTGAAGCCATGCCATCTCACTGTTTTATAAGTATATAGCTGAGATGGCAGTAAAGTTCACTGACTTTGGAATTTATTGACTTTTGATTTTTACATGACCCAACACTCTGGATTTTAGTTCTCTTTGAATCCAAACATTGTGGTTCTTCTTTCAGCATTCTAAATTAGCCTTGAGACACATCTGTTAACTGGAGGGTTGATGGGTGTATTTGAGCAGAACTGAACCAAACTCGTGCACCCTTGTTCTGTTTTTTTTTTTCAACGCTATGGATTTTAATTGGGCATTGTTTAATAATGCAATGCTCAGTTATTGAGTAATACTTAGTAATGAAATGCACAGTACTCAGTACTGAAAAGCAGGATTGAGGTTGATTATTCAGCACCATATATTTGCTGGATTCAGTGCTGCAGGTTTTGCACCTTTACAGTGTATAGCATCATTACCTCACATTCAGAGCCCTTGTGCGAGACATAAGATGTATTTATAGCACAGAGTGACCTGGATTTTCTCTCATGGTGGAACCCTTGTTATAGGCATTGCTTTAAATTCCTGCCTGGGTAAAATATTTTGTAGACTCACATAGATGCTGCCTGTATGTACTCCACAGTTGTCCCCAGACATTTCTGGTTTTCATTAACAGTTTCTTCCAGTGCTTTTGTGCCGACCTCCTTTCATCTCACTCAGATATCTGATGCAAAAGTAACTCTTTGCTCAATGTAACCTGCAGCTTTCATTGGAGACAGTTACTTGATAATGGATGTCTTTATGGACTGGTTTAAAGATATACACTATCTAGACCAAAATATTGGGACGAATGGCCATTGTACCAACAGGGACTTTAATGGCACTGCATTCATAAACATAGATTTTAATATAGATTTACTCCTCCTTTGCAGTGATAACAGCTTCCACTCGTTTTGGAAGGCTTTCCACAAGAATGTCAAGTTTCTGTGGGAATCTTTGCCCATTCATTCTGTAGAGCATTTTTGAGGTCAGGCTCTGACATTGGACGAGAAGGCCTGTCTTACACTCTCCATTTCAGTTCACCCCAAAGGTGTTGGATGGGGTTGAGGTAAGGACTTTTAGTGGGCCAGTTAAATTTTTCAAACTGAACTCATCCAGTCATGTCTTTAAGGAACTTGATTTGTGCACTGGGTCACAGTCATGCTGGAACAGAAAAGGTTCTTCCCCAAACTTTGTCCACAAAGTGCGTAGTTTTGTCCAGAATGTCTTGGAAAGTCTGTCCTTCACTGGACATTGCCCAAATTCTGAAAAACAATTATGTCCCAATACTTTTGTCCGTATGGTGTATTTTGGATTTCCGGAGATAAAATAATAATTAAAGAGGCACTTTGGCTATGTTTACTTGCCTCCTATAATTGCCAAGAGTCTCCTAAGCATAATTTGTTTTCTGTAACTACTAGGAAAATGCACATCTAAATTTGGCTGGAAAGTGGGAGAAACATGGAAAGCCACCACTGCTGTATTAGATGGGCTGTTTGAAATGTTTATTTCCTTGTTTGCTTAACTAAAGCAGAATGAAATAGCTATTAATTAACACTCAAAAGCCAAATGTTATGTCTGTTTTTATTACCCTCTACATTAGTGGCCATAAAATCAGACTCTGATGTCAGCATGTCTTAGCTGAATGACTGTCTGAATTAAGTAATTGTTCTGAAAGCAGATCATAGAATGGAGTATTAGATCTAGACACCTTAAAGAAGTAAAGTGGCCATTTTTGTCACCTGTGACCACCCCACACCCACCAGAGCAAACAGTCTAAAATTCTTATTTACATTTAACCCATTCCCCAAGAGAAGCCAGCAAAGATTAGCTAAATGTTTACTTTGCTCAAGGGTGCTTCAGTGGTGCCATTGTGAGTCCTGGGATTCGATCCCACATCCTTCTGATCACAACTCCCATCTCCCTAACCCCTAGAATTCCATCCACCCCAGATGTTGGGTAGAATCTGTCTTGATATTACACACCCAGGATCAAGCCAAGGACCGTTAGATCTTTGCAATGCTCTATCAACATTGCACTGAATTGATAGAACAGACAAAAACAGGTTTGATAAAACAGACAAAAAAGAATAAGCAGTGCCTTAGTTAAGTGGTCTTACTGTGAATACAATCAATTTGATCATTTATCGCCCTCCCGTGCTACCATTCACTGCAGAAATTTAGAGGATGATAGATCTGGTAGCATGGTGTGTAGAAACAGCATGAGTGTAGTTTAATCTAATGAAGGCGATCCATCAGGTCAATCATCACACTATGGCCTGACATCTCTATGGATAAAAAAAGAAAGCACCCCCAGACTGCAATTTGCTGACTCACTCTGGGGAATTCTCTCGATCAATTCAAGCCATGATTGTGTCATTGACTTAATGTATTAGGCGGCATATCCAGGCACCATTCCTTGACCTTGAGGAACCTCTAATTGTTTAGCATGGGGTATCCTAACCCGGGTGGTAATCCTCTTCAGATCGTTAAGATTAAAGCAATACAAGACAAGTTGCCTTTTGTTGACATGTATGTACACAGTGTATAATTAAATGAATTTACATGAATTTACATGTCCCAGGAGCATGGACAGCACAAAAACACTTCAAGACAGTGTAACAAGTAATACTACAACATACGTTCATTTAGGAGGACAACAGCAGATATATACTGAGGTAGTATAGTCTTATTGTGCAGATTTGCTAGAAACAGTACTAATTTATAGGTTTCTCCTTAACCTAATGGAGTCCGTCAGCCAAAACGTGTCTGTAGCTACAATGCTAACGAGGCTAACAGTGTAGTCTTATAAGTGCTAACTAGCTTTGTGCAAATTACACACATTACTTGTCTACCACAGACGTGTGTTGGCTGATGGAAAAATGTGTTAATTTTTTAAAAATCTGGCTTTTAGATTGTGATTCATTTTAAAAATGCTGAGCCAGGGGCATCTCCTATTCATAGTCTTTAAAATGGCTGAACGCACCATTAAACATCAGGTTGGCCTGTTGATGGGTGAAGCTGAATGTGGTAATTGATTTTATTTAGGTGGGGGAGCCTGGTGGCTTTTAAGCTTAAGTGTATGTAAATTGAAGTAGGACCATTATGAATGATGACTTTGACCTGAATGGTGTAGGCCCATTAATGTCCCACACACCTGCCTGGTGTGGTTTTATGTTACAGGCCCAAATGATTTCTGGAGGAAGGGCTTGAAGAAACCAATCATTTCCATGTACTTATACATGAACAGTGAACCAAACAAAGGTCGCAAGTCAGGCCTTCTCGACCAACATCAGTGTCTGACCTCATAAATGCTGTACAGAATGTATGAGCACAAATTATCCACTGAAACTACAAAATCGTGTGGAAAGCCTTACCAAAATAGTGGATGCTATTATTTCTGCAAAGAGGGAATATGTGTACATCCATATTAAGGTCTATGTATGTGAATGCAATGTGATTAAAGTCTCGGTTGGTGTTTTGGTCAGGTGTCCCAATACTTTTGTCCATATAATGTATGGACATGTATTTATACTTTTTGCTGACATTGTTTTATTTAACTTTTATATGGTCCTTCATGTTAATACCTTCATGCAGTAGAATCCTGACACCTTAGTACTGTACTGTGCTAAAGTCTCCCATTACAGCATCAAATATTCATCGAATGCTGCTAGTCAACTTCTATAAATAACCATATAAAAGCACCGCATAGTGCAGCTTCCAGACCTGCTTTAAAAATGCAGTGGATCTACCCCTCAGGCTGTTTCTTCTCTATATAAGAACGCTCCCTGTGGCATCATGCCCACTCCGTTAAATCTTGCTGTAGCGAATCGGAAGTGCATCAGTAATGCATGCTGCAGTGTTTTACGCTGCAGAGTAACAACACTGACAAATGAAATATAATAAAAGATCTGTTTTATTTACTTTTAGGAACAAATAAGGGTTTAACAAGCACTGATAGTGTTTAGTGTAATATTTACTCCCCAGTCTATGGTCTATTTATGGAAGTTAAGCAACAAAAACAAGGCCTGGGCTGAATTCATTGATTTTGTGATGTCACATAAACCAAAACCTTTGCATAAAACCACCTATTCTGCCTATGGCTTACTCACATTATTCATGTGAAATTATATGATGTCATATGACATTGAGGCCTATATATTTCAGTCTTGAAAGCACAGTAACCAAACAGACCCTCATAATTGTTCTTTTTTTTATAAGCTCTCATGGTTGTCATACATGGGGCTAAAAAAGGCAATAAATAGGCTTTCTTCAACAAGATTTTAAACTAAATGTCTAATATGAAAGCATAAGGATTCTGGCCACTTTATTAGAAACACTCATGTAAATTGCACTCACTGGCCTCTTTTATAAGCTTCCCCAATCCTACAGGTCCATTATATGTCCAGCCCATCTGTCGTCATGCAAAATTTATCAGCCACTCTTTGCCCCATCCATCATAGTTTTAGGACCACTGTAGGCCAGATTATTTGGGTGATGGATCATTGTCAGCTCAGACATGTTGGAGTTTGTGGTGCGTATATGATTGCAAAGGGTTTAAACCCCTCAGTATCACTGTTAGGCTGTTAGCAGTCCATTAAATATCCAGCCAAGCTTAAGAGTGGGATTATGGTCCTAAAATGACCAGAGATGATGGGCTATAGCATAGCTAACACATGCATCCGGCTATCCACATGATTTAAATGCTGTTCATTACACCAGGCCAACTTCTTCCATTGCTCAAAGGTCCAGTTGTGTTACTCACATGCCCATTTAGGCTTTCAGTGGTGCACAGGGGTTAGCATGGGTAATCTGAACTTTTTCACCAATTTCAGCAACATTAGTTCTTTTGTTTCAGTCATTCCTTGGTCCACTTATAGTAGGTACTAATCACTGCATACTAGGACCACCACATGAGACCTGCTGTTTCGGAGATGCTCTGACCCAGGTGCTAAGTTTTGCCTTTGCACAAGTCGCCCAGATGCTTTTAACAGTTCAGCAACACCATGGATTCATGACCCTGGATTCTATAAAGCTGCTTTGTGACAACATTGGTTGTAAAAAGGCCTATACAGTGTTTACCCTCGAAGTCGCGAGTCAGAAGTTTGCAGATTTCTTCTTAGAACTAAATTAATCTAATAATTGCTCACAGAAACCCCCAAGAATTCATGGAAACCACAAAATGTTTTTTCAAGCATTTTTGTTCTAAATAAAGAGAAGTATAACTTGAAAATATGAACATAAATCCAGCTAAAGTGCATGCATTTTTAGTACTGTCAAAACAATTTAAAACAACCGTATACCAAAATACATCTTGGGATGATGAAATACCCTGTTCCCGCATCATTTTTTAAGAACATCACAACGTTTTTCCACAATTTGCTGGTGTAAAACGTTGTGATGTGCTAAAAAATTAATTCAGGGGTCAAATGTATAAATAAAAATGTATAAATAAAATTGAATACAAAACAAAAATATAAATAAATAAATAACAGAATTATACAAGCTATGGTCATTAAACAAAGTTGGAAAAGATGGGCTTTGAGTCCGGATTTGTATGTGTAGGTGGGACGTGAATCCATGCTGCAGATATCCAGAGGGAGGGAGTTCGAAAGACAGGGAGCAACAAGGCTAAAGGCCCCAAATCCCATGGTGGAAAAGCGAGCAGAGGGCGTGGTCAGTTGAATGGAAGAAGAAGACCTAACAATACGAACAGGTTTATTGACGTGCAACAGATCAGACATATAAGGTTGTCAAGTGCCTCAAATATTCATAGCAAAAGTTTGCCCAGTTTAGATTATAAAATAATCCTTTGAGGGTATAAGAGTCCTCTGCGAAGGACAAGCTGGTCGAGTGTCTGATGAACTCTCTCCTGGACCCATTAAACTCTTTTATTCTTCAATAAAGTGTCAAGCTGCATTTTCTCTGACTGCATTTGAGTTTTGAATTAGAAAATGTTTTAGATTTGGATTCCTGCTTCTACAAAGCATACAGCTACATTACACACAAGACTACATACACATTCATAATTATGAGTGTGAAAATGCTTTCATCTGAATGTGGTGTTTCAGGTGCTCTGATTTTGTAATGCATTATCAGCTGCAACCTATTAAATGTTTAAAGTTTTAGCTAAATGAAGTTTTCTGGCTTAAATGTCAAAATCCATATATTAGCCTGGCATTCAGTCATATGCATACTTTTGGTTGCCTAGATCTAATAAAACTGTTGTTGATTTTTGAACTAAAAATAAAGTAATGCACTCTACATATAAGAAATGTTTGCATATTTGAATATTTGAATCAGTTGCCGAATAACATATATGTTAGAAAAAAATGTAACATAAAACCATGGCCTGTGCAAAAGCATTGCATTTGTAAAAAAAAAAAAAAAACAGGAACAGACTGGTTTGTGGAACAGACTGGTTTGTGAAACAGACTGGTTTGTGGACGGTTATTTCGGACATTTCATCACTTCCCTCCATGTGCGTACCCGACTGATTATGCAGGGTTAGCTTGCTATTGCTGATTGCTAATGATTTATTGGCTACTGGAAACAGATGCTTGTGACCTTTTTGACCTTTTAGGCCCCTGGGGAGTCCAAACGGGGTTTTCTAGTTATCAGTGACATGAATTGATTGGCTTTTAATCTGATTGGTTGGTACCCTGCCAGAGAAAGAGCTGAAGTGTAGCACTCCTGATGACTGACCAGTTCATCAACCGATCAACGTTCATATTGGCATGCTTGACACACACACACAGATAGACAGACGCGCACATACACACAAACACGCGTGCTGTTTCTATTAAACATTATTGTGTTGTTCATTCTGCACCAGCCACTAGAGGGGGCTAAAGTTTTACTCCATGCAGTCTCTATATTTTTCGTTGACGTGGGTCATTACTTGATGCTGTTATCTGAATTACACCTGAAATACTGTATTTCATTAAAGTGGGATTCCACCCATTCAGAGTAGTTTGGTGTGAAATGGTTCACTGCAGAGAACTGATAGAAACTCACCATGGTCTAAATGTTAACATGCAAGTATAAAGTTATTTCTCTGCTTTTAACCCATTCACCAAGTGAAGCAGTGGGCTGCAACCAACAAGGGGCACCCCGGGAGCAGTGTGTGTAGGGTGGTATTTTACTCAAGGGTACCTCAGTGTCACTAGCAGTCCTGGGATTCAAACTAACAACATTCTGATTGTAGAGGGAACTCCCTAAACACTACGCCACAAGCTGCTGCTTTATTAACTTTCAAAAATGACCAGTGAGTCTCTACAGATCTCCTAAGTCTGCATATGCTGTTCCTATCCTAAGGGTCATGTTTTCAGGGACCACATTCAGAATCATTTTGTAAAATAATCTTCTGCAATGTAACTTTTAGAGAACTTTTATTAATCTTCAGAAGTCTGGTTCACATCACCACCACTATGAAGTTCCTACAGAACCAATCCTTTCACGTACAATGCTGTAAATGACTGTTTATTTTATTTGATATCTTAAGCTAAAGTGTTTGAAAAGTATTATGAAATTCACCTTTAAAATGCATTTAAATGTAAATCTTACAGACAAATATGACACTATTGATTAGGTGTCTGTGGTATTCACATGGGTAAGGCATAGCCAGCACAAATCCTGTTATTCATTCCTTTAAAGCCATGTCGACAACAAAATGAAAGCCCAAGTGTGTTCAGAAACAAGGCCTAGTTTGTTGGTTATCCACTATAGTGGCCTTTGTTTGCATTAGTGTTTTGCTGGCTGGTTAGCTAGGCCTTCACTGTCCTTGGCAATTGCTTCTAAGCACACAAATAAGTCTGCCATTCTTTTATTTTTGAAATGTATTTTTTAATCTAAAAATGCCAGATGCAGATTCTACTATAACACAATAGTAAAGCAAAGTGGCCTCTTATAACCAGATATAATGCTTTTAATGCATTTAATGCTCTACCGACTGAGCCAGCCAGACACAATAGAGCTCATATATATAATAAACAGTCAAGTACAATCTAGTAAAATAACTGGAATTGTCGTAAATAATAGCGATCAGGTGCAGGGAAGTTGGTGGCCTAGTGGTTCGGGATTTGCCCCGGAAATCAGAAGGTAGTTAGTTCAAATCCCAGATGCTAGTGTCATCACTGAGGTATGCTTAAATACGGTACACTTCATGGGTGTCCTATGTTGGTGGGAGTCCACTGCTTCACTTGGTGAAGGGGTTAAATATAGAGAAAATATTCACACCATTCACAATATTTGATGTGATCATGTAAGATATTGTACAGGCCTACAACATTGTTCATGGTGTCTGAAACAGGGTGGGAGTACTGAGGCATTGGGAAGACTTTCTGTTCGGCCTGGATACAGAATTGCTGCTCTAGAGTATGCAGTACACTTTGGCACTGGACATGCTGACCTTAAAACAGCTGAATTCACTGAAGTGCTTTTTTACACTGTATGCTCAAAACTATCCACAACCGTTTCTGTGATTAGTATAGAAGTTTTGCAATGAATCCATCTAATGCAGTGGTTCTTTAAGGAGACTTTGCAGTGGAGGAATTAATTGTAAGGGTCCTAAATCAATTAAAGGCTTGTCCTAAAATCAGAGGCCTAAGCCATTAACTATTTGGGAACTTATAAAATCAAAAACAGTCCTTTTTGACATTTGTTTTTGTTTCTAAGTGTGCAGTATATACACCCCCATACACCTGCTGAAGTGCACTAACAAATACGCAACTTTAAATGAGTAGCATGAAGCAAAATATCAGCTTCTTTTGTTGTATCATTTCTATGGCTCTGTGATGCAGCATGCTCAGCAAAAATAATGGTATAACTCAAATACCAAACCACACACTTTATGGACAAAAGTTTGGGGATTGCTAACCATTACACCAACAGGGACATTGCATTCAAATACATAGACTTTAATGTAGAGGTTAGTCAAGTTCTTCCACACTGAACTCATCCAACCTTGCTTTATTCACTAGGGTACAGTCATGCTGGAATAGAAAAGGTTGTTTAAGAAACTGTGTCCAAAGAGCCGTACGCATTGGATGAACTGGAATGGAGATGGTTAGTCAGGGCCTTTTGTCCAACATCAGTGCCTGCTCCTCAGAATGAATGGGGGAAAATTCCCCCAGAAACTCCAACATCTTGTGGAAAGGCTCTCAAAAGAGATGGAAGCTGTTCTAGCTGCAAAAGGGCAACAACTCCATATTAAAATCTATGTAATTGAGTTCAATTGCAATAAAGTTACTGTCCCAATACTTTTGTCCATGTAGTGTATATTTAGAAGCTTGGCACACCAGAGTTTTTTGATGTATATATTTAATTATGTGTGCCAGCAGGCTCCTTTAGGACACATTATTAGATATGCAGGACAATTAAACCTCTTGATCTGTGCTGGTTGGGTTGGGTTCCTGGAGAAAAGCTGGATGCTGTAAATCTCTTCTTTTCTTTTGCTTCTCTTCCTGTTTCTCTGAATATCTGTTGCCCTTCTGGGTGTTCCTGCGTCACCAGAACTCTGTTTTCAATTCCTAACACTCCAGCTCTGTATCCCAGCAGTCAGCCAACAGGCCAAAGAGATATTTGAACTCTAAAGGACATGGAATTGTTTGTTGTTCACCTTTTTGCCTTGGATGCATTACACAATATTTTTTGGGGCAGAACGACCAGTCCCTTTGCACACAAGGCCACTCTTTTCTTTAGTCTTTCTCTGTTGGTGCATGTGTGTGTGGCTAAAACTCTGGAGGCCTGATGATAGCTCCGAGACAATTATCCTGTTTTCACCATCCACCATGACTCAGCAAACCACTTCTGTTTGATAGTGCTGTGGGGCTTTGGGTCAAAACACTGCTCCTGTACTTCAGCCAGCTCACAGTTTGTTCGCAAAAAATGAACAAATGTTGCCTTGTCTTGATCTCAGAGAGAAACATTTCATTTTCAGTGTCTTTATACTAGATATTGGGGTGGGGAGGAGATTTCCAAGTGGTCCAAAAGCTTTGAAAATCTAAATCTAAATAAAAATGGATGTTTCTGCTGGGTTTTCATGTTCTCCATGTGTGTGTGGGGGTGTCTGCCTGGGGATCCGGTTTCCTCACATAGTCCAAAGACATGGAGGTATTAAATTACCCCAAGGTCTGTGTGTGTATCTGTGTGTCTGTGTATATTCCCAACAATGGTTAGGGAAAGGCAGTTCAGAAAATGGTTGTTTGGATGGATGGATATTTCTAGTCCTCCCTGTTTTATAATATTGGTAAATGAGTAATCTAGATATTATTTTGAAGATTTATTATTATTAAATATCTCTTTGAGATCCCTGACAAATTTTCCAGGCTTTATTTAAGCTGTTCTAGGCTAATTTAAACTGACTGTGTTGGGACCAGAAAGGATAAAAGGAAAACAAGAAGCTGATTTTATTTTCAAGTTTTTAAAAAAATCTGTGAATGAACAGCAAGGGATATCAATCTACACAGATCTGTGAGCCTAGAACTGAAGAGAAAAGGCACGGCATAATTAATAACAGGCATAATAAAAGAGATTTTCTAGAAATAAAGAGCAGGGATATGAACTGATCAGACAAGAACATCTAACAGTGTTCTAACCACATCATGACATTTACTGATGAGTGCATGATGGCCTCCTGCAATTTCCAGCCCTAGTCCTGGAGCCCCCGAGGACATTTTAGTGTGTTCTCCGCTCCCTGCACACCTGATCCCACTAATCAGCTCATTTAAAAACCTTTCCCAGGTTGACGTGTGTGTATTAGATCAGCAAAACACTAAAATGTGCAGGCCAAGGGGCTCCAGGTCTACAATTCAAAGTGAAAGTGAACATTTCGTCATCCATGAACACACCACAGCACAGGCCATACCAAATCCTCTGCATTTAACCCATTCACCAATGAAGAATTGGGCACCACTGGAGAGCAGTGTGTTGGGATGGGATCTTGCTCAAAAGTGCCCCAGTGCTGCCACTGGGATTCAAACACACAGTTCAATCACAGGGGCATCTCCCTAACCACCAGGCCACCAGCTGCACTAATGATTAGAAATAATTTGTTGTGCAATAATAAGAAATTGCAGAACAAAATAGTATCTGGCTATAGGGTAACAGTGTCTGATGATGGTGAGTTTGAAGGATTTCCTGTGGCTTCCAGTGGAGCACTTTATGCTGCTGAGTCTGTGGCTAAATA
>JBBMFX010007328.1:0-13136 GCA_037832545.1 Rhabdalestes septentrionalis | reverse complement strand
CATAAAGTTAAGAGAGAGGTTAAGGTGAAATTAAGACCTACTTAGCGATAAGAAGCTTTCGAGAAACCGGGCCCTGGACCACACTGGGTCTTTTTTAGAATGGGATGCTAAATTAAGAAGAGTGGCAAGTTATCCTCCAACATTAATTACACTATTATCTACATACTTCTTAAACTAAGCATAGACCCTATGCCCCCGTCCATCTACCGCCCATATTGCTGATAAAAACAGACCTTAAAATAATCTGTAAATCCTTAGCAGGTAGATTAGAGAAAATCTCCCCTTTTATATTTCACCCAGATCAAACAGGATTCATCAAAGGCAGACACTCAGCCACTAACACTCGCAGGTTAATAAACCTAATATGCTACTGTACTATTAACAAATTGGAAAGGATAATCATCTCATTAGATGCAGAGAAACCATTTGATATGATAAATTGAACATTTGTTTTTGCAATACTAAGTAAATTTGGCCAATGGACTTTCATTAATTGGATCAAAATATTATATAGCTCTCCCATTGAGTCAGAACTAACGATCACACCTCACTTTGGTCTACAGAGGAGGACCAGGCAAGGTTGTCCTCTATCTTCGTCAATGTTTGCCATTTTTCTTGAACCACTGGCAGCCACTATCAGACAGAGCAAGGATATTAAAGGGATACAAACTAAAAACATGTACCACAAAATAAGTCTCTATGCAGATGATATGCAACTTTTCGTCTCAATCATAGATACATTCTCAGCAGTTTCTGAATATTCTATTAACTGGTCAAAATCCATTGTCTAAAACTATGTTTTGTAGACCTCATCCACTAACAAATTACAATCAGGAAACATCAAATATTTAGGTATAAACATAGAGTGAATTGACCCAAGATAGAGTGAAGAAAAAATGTGAGTAAGTCCATCAAAACCTGGCATCTGTGTGGAAATAGCTGTACAGAATCCAAGGTCATATCTGGTGTACAAGCGGACATACCTGCAGGAAATAGCTAAGATTTAAACCAACTGCTTGAGTTATTAGAGCTTCAAACAAAAATGAGTTTCAGAAAACACAGATACGGAGGACCTTCACTCCAAGTCGAAACTAAGCTTAGCAGAGGGATGGGGAACTTGGCTGAAATGCAAATATGCACAGAGCTGTAGCAAGCTCAGGGGCCAGCACAACTACATGCTAGACAGCAACATCAAAGATGGCATATTGGTTAGACCTTGACCAGACCCCTCTGTACTTCAAAGGCGTCGCATGATTGCCCCACAATTCACATATAAATGACCAGACACCCTGTCCCTACAGTCACACACATTCCAGCACACACACACACACACACACACACACACACACACACACAGAAATCTCAATGCTTCACACATAAGAGAGTAAAATACATTTGTTTAAGGATTTAGAGGAAAATTACATTTCTGCCTTAATACATGAATTCTTGTAAACATGTTTCCTTTGATAGGTTGCCAACCTTGTGCCTAATACAGCAGCTCCACTCATTTTTGAGCTTCTTCAAATTTTTAATGCTTCTTTTTCTTTAACTTTTTTCTTTAACTCTTAAAAATGTATTTTCTGAAACCATACACTACTGGTACATGCTAGTTCTGGCCATCTTTATCTGTTTTTTCCCACTTTTTTCATCTGTGTTTTGCGATCCGGCGTGTGGCTCTTTTGTTTACACTCGAGACCAGCTGTTAGCCTGCGCCCCACAGCTGTGCTGCCAGTAGACAAACACAACATCCCTAGCAAGCTAGGGAGAAAGAGAAGGGGGTGTCATGCCGGCAGCGAGCATCGAAGACCGAGGAAGAGACATTACCGACAATCTATCCCTTCTGTAATCATGGGAAACATGCAATCTCTCCCTAAAAAGATGGACGAGCTAGCAGCGCTAACCCGGTCACAGAGAGAATATCGGCAATGTAGCCTTATGATGCTAACGGAGTCATGGCTAACACCACTAACTCCAAACATGAGCGTGGCACTGCCCGGGTTCCAGCAGTAAGAGGAAAGGTGGGTGAACAATAGATGGTGTAACCCTGGTCACATCACTGTGAAAGAGCAACTCTGCAGCAGAGACATTGAGATGCTAGCCGCAAACTTGCGACCATACTATCTTCCATGTGAATTTTTGCATGTTATCGCGATAATGTCTATGTTGCCCCCTTGGCCAATGCAGAGACAGCCTGTGAGACTCTTCATTCTGTGGTCAGCAGACTAAAAACCCAATCTCCTAGAGCCTTATTTTTAATATCTTGTGACCCCAATCATGTGTCCCTAGACTCTACACTGCCCACATTCACACAGTCTCACACCAGAGACAATAAAACACTGCAACTTCTCTGTGCCAACACAAAAGAGGCACACAGTTCATCATCTCTCCCTCCACTGGGGAGGTCAGATCATAACCTAGTGCACCTTGCTCCTGTGCATGAGCTCCTAGTGCGCAGGGAGCCACCAGTCACTCGCACAGTACAGAGATGGTCTTAGGAGAGTGAGGAGGCTCTAAAAGAGTCGATTGCATGTTTTGAGTCGACTGCGTGGGAGGTGCTCTGTGATGACCATGGGAAGGACATGGCAGCATGGTGACTGGCGTTATGGACGACATCAACTTCTGTGTGGAGAACACTGTACCCAACAGGACTGTGTGGTGCTTCTCAAACAACAAACCCTGGATTAATCTGACACCTCTGAAAATGTACACCTCCTACACACACCCTGGTCACTGCTTCTCACCCTCAACTACAGCTTCCGGAATACATCCAGCTCAATGCTCCAGCCTATCTCTCTCAACCATCCAGGTAAGGAGGGAACTAAATATGATCAAAGCCAAAGAAGCAGTGTGTCCTGATGGCATCAGCTCAAGGGTTGTCAGGTCCTGCGCAGATCAACTGTGTTGGGTGACGGAGGAGCTATGGAAAACCTCATGTGTGGTACCAGTGCCAAAGACTCCACAACCAAAGGACCTCGGCAGTTACAGGCCAGTGTCTCTAACATCCCACCTGATGAAGACCCTGGAGCGCCTGGTCCTGGCCCCTGGTGGGCTCATCACTGGACCCAATTCAGTTTGACTACCAGCCTGGGACTGGAGTGGCTGATGGCATCATTGATCTAATGTATCGGTATTCTCTCTCATCTGGAGACCGCTGGGAGCTCTGTAAGAATCAACCACCCTGTTAGACCGACCACAGTATGCGAGAACTCAGGGCTATGTGTGTGACAGGGTCCCACAGGGAATGCACCATTCCTCTTCACCAACTACACTGCAGACATCGCTCCACCCATTGCTTCCTGCAGAAGGACTGTGTGGACTGGTGCCAGCAGAAAAACCTCCAGATCAACACTGAAAAAACCAAGGAGCAGGTGGTAAACTTCCGCATCCAGTGAGCATCCAGGGCATGGACATTGAGGCTGTGGAGATACCTTGATACCTTGGGATTCATCTGAACAATGAACTGGACTCAAAACACAAACACCCTTTACAAGAAGGAAAGAGCAAGCTGTACCTGCTGTGGAGACTCAGGTATTTTGGAGTGAAGAGCCCACTCTTGAAGACCTTTTATGGCTCTGTTGTGGCCTCAGCCATCTTTTATGGTGTGGTCTGCTGGGGTGGCAGCATCTCTGCTGGGGACAGAAAAAGATCCAGAGGGTCAGCTCTGTTCTAGGAAGCCCTCTGGACCCATTGGAGTTGGTGAGGTGGGAGAATGGTGGCAAAGCTGTCATCCCTGTTGTACAACATCTCCCACCCCATGCAGGAGACTCTGACAGCACTGAGTAGCTCCTTCAGTGGAAGACTGCAGCACCCATTGGATGGAGAGATTCTGCAAGTCTGCAAGAGAGATATAATTTCCATTGATTTTAACACACCAACATAAATTGCTGATTCAGGACTGGGGAAACACAACCACATTGTATTCAAGCAATCTTTTCTTTTTGTTTTATTTGGTTGCTTGTGTAACTAAGTATGGGGGTATGAGAATGTATTTAGGAATCAAATCACAGTCTGGCTACCAGTACAACACAGATTACTCAGCAATAGTTGGACAACCTGGAAAACAGGATTGGCTGTGAACTCCGATATTTCAGAGTCTACCACACCATGTAGCAGATGTTTTAGAAGTCTGTAGTGACCATTTCGCAATTCCGGCTGTGACTCCGGCTGGGGGTCGCTGCTAGACCCTTAATCAATTCACACCTGTGGATGATTATGGGCGAACTGATTAGTACAGGGACGCTGTATTTAAGGGGCTCTGTCCCTTAATATGTGGCAGAGCATTAATGTTATGTTGGTTTTTGTTCTCTCCTGTGTGTCTTTTCCTCCTCTATCCATCTCTTCTCAACTTCTCAACTATCCTCTTATCAGGGCCCCGTGCCTTGCTTTCAATTGGTAATGTCCTATTTTTTTGTTTGTTGCAATAAACGCAAATTAGGGAGTTCAGAGACTTTGCCTCCTCTCCTCTTCAGCTCAAACAGAATGACAGAATGCTCTACCCCACAATGCACAGACTAACATAACTCATCGCCAAAAAACTCTACAAACCAAACAATAAAGCTGGTTCAGTGGTGGTTAAGGACCAGACAGATGTCAGTGTGGAGGATGCTATCCTGTACCTCCTATACCGAGCCCACTCACACCTGAACAAGGCTAAAGGCATGCTATGAATCCTGTTCCTGGACTTTTCAAGGGACTTTAACTTGATCTGGCCCTGTCTGCTCCAGTAAAAACTCTCCAGGATGTGGGTGGACCCCTGGCTGGTCACCTGGATCACAAACTACCTCACTGACAGACCACAGTACATCAGGCTGAAGAACATCATATTTGACACAGTGGTCAGTGGCACAGGAGCACAGCAGTGAAGTGTGCTCTCCTCTTCAACCTGTACACCTCGGATTTTAACTCTGAATCATGTCATATTCTGAAGTTTGCAGACAATATGGCCATCATGTGGTGTATCAGGGATGGCCAAGAAGAGAAGTACAGGAGTCTGGTGAGGAACTTTATTGTCTGGTGCCACACACCTCACCTACAGCTTAACACCACAAAGACCAAAGAACTGGTTATAAACTTTGGGAGATCCAGACCCAGTCCATGACCAGTTCATGTAACGGGGAAGGAGGTGGAGGTGGTCAACATCTACAAGTACCTTGGGCTGTGGGTGGACAATAAACTGGACTGGAAATACAACACACAGCACCTGTATAAAAAGAGCCAAAGCAGGCTGTATTCCTGAGGAGCCTATGGTCCTTCAACACCTGCAGGAAGCTCCTGTGGATGTTTAAACAGTCTGTGGTTGCCAGCATCCTTTTTTTTGTATGTGGTGTGCTAGGTGAGCAGCACTGCAAAAAATTACTCAGCCAGGCTGGAAAAAGTGATGGGAGGGCCAGCTCTGTGCTCAGCATGAAGCTGAGTCCTCTGGTGACAGTGGCAATGAAGAGGACTTTGAACAAACTGCTTGCAATTATGGACAATATAAGGCAGCCTCTGCACACTGTCATAAGCAACCAGAGGAGTTTGCTCAGGGACAGGATGCTTCTCCCTAAGTCCAGGACGAAAGGATTTAAAAACCCACATGCCATTCAAACTGTTCAACTCCTCGCTGGTGGGGAGGAGGGGGAACAGAGAGACAGAGGAGGATGGAGTGGATCAGGAGCAATTTGCCTAAACTGGACAAGCAACAATTAGTGACAGTGCAATTAACTACATAACTGCAATAATCCATGCAATAATAATGATTTACATGAGTGTGAAATTTGTGAATTAATTTAATTAATAATTACTTTAAATGACTTACTGTGACGGGTGCCCCGTCCGAGTCCCCACTTCGTTTGTCACGCTCTTCTTCCCCTGAATATTAATTCTCCGTTTTCCTTTTCGTCCCTTTACTTTTGTCCTCCCTCCATAGGCTCCCTAGTTCCCTTCCTAGTGTGTCGTTTTGGTTTGTACTACTCCCCCTTTATTAGAATCACCTGCTCCTCGTTTTCCTGCATCTCACCTGTCCCTTGTTTAATCCCCCTTTATAAGCTGGCCGGTCTCGTATCTCCCTGCTTCGGTTTTGGTTATCTTTATCTAGCTTATTCCTGTACCCACTCCTAGGATATCTGGGTTTCAGATGCTTGTCTGGTTTGTTTGTTTGGGAAAACCCCTCCAGCTTTCTTGTATCATTAGAGTAAAGCAGGTCTAGATCGTGAGCTAACATGGTTTATAGGAACACCACTGGTTCTTGTTGTTTACTAACTGAGTATCTGTCTTTCCTTCGCAGCCCTGTGTTCCTCACCCCCGTTTTGGAGAACCCTGATTCCTGAGGGTCGACGTGAGAGATCGACATCCTTCCCCCTTTTGTTTCTTTGTTCATTTGAGGAGCACAGGACATTGTAAAGAAGCAATCTAGCTGCGAAGAAGATAACGCATATGTGCTGGAGTTTGTAGCCACAAATCATACTCATCCTTCATCCAGCAATTCCAGATGGTATTTGATCATCCCAGGCAGGGGCAGAAGAGCGGCATCAGGCTCTAAAGCTTCACCAGGGCTTTGGCACGGTGTGTGATTATGCCCTGGAATTCAGAATCCTGGCCGCAGACAGTGGTTGAAATGACGAGGCGCTCTTCGTCACGTTTCGAAACGGACTAAGTGCTGAGGTAAAGAAAGAGCTAGCCTGCCGAGACGCCGGGAAGACGCTAGAGGAGGTGATCAACATGGCCATCACTCTCAACCAGCATCTCCGCGAACAGAGAGCTGGCGCAGTGTTCAGACCTCCCCTCATAGAAAGAAGGCAGCATCACTGCACACCCCAGTGCCAGTTTCCAGTGCCCCTGCCCTCAACGAGCCCACGCCCGAGCCGATGCAGCTGGGGGCGTCCCACTTCACCTGAAGAGAACTATGTCTCGAGGCAGGGGTATGTTTATACTGTGGAAATTCAGCACACTGTTGTGCTACATGTCCGTTGCAGCCAAAAAAAACTGGCTACTTCTAAGGTTGGGAAATGTTCTGCCTTAAACCAATTTGTTGTGCCTGTATGTCTTTCTGATTTTGACCCTGTACCATGTGTTTGTGCCCTTGTAGATTCGGGATTGGCCGGTAACTTCATTTGTCAGTCCCTGGTCTCGTCTCTCTCTATACCTACCGTTAGGATGGCCAAACCAGTCATGGTCCAAGTCCTGGACAGTCACCCCATTTGCGACACTGCCCTACATTATTGCACAGTCTACATTTCCCTCACTACCCAGCAGCAACACCAAGAAAACATATCAGTCACACCATCAGATCATCCTTGGTTTCCCCTGGTTACAGGCACACAATCTCCAGATGAACTGGCGCAAACACTGCATCCTTTCATGGTCCCCAGAGTGTCCCAAAAACTGTTCCGTGTCTCCCATTCCCGTGCACTCCACAACCATTGAAAGTCCCAACACAAATACACCTGGGAAAATTCCCCCACAATATGCAGATCTATCCGAGGTTTTCTCTGTTGCCAGGGCGACCCATCTCCCTCCTCATCGTCCCTGGGACTGCACGATCGAGCTAATTTGGGGTAAAACACCTCCTCGGTCACGTATTTACCCATTGTCTGAACCTGAAACTCAGGCCATGGAGAAGTACGTGGCTGAGGCCCTGGAACAAGGGTTCATTAGACGATCGCGCTCTCCCGCCTCTGCCAGTTTCTTTTTTGTGAAAAAGAAGGACGGGGAGCTGCGTCCTTGTATTGATTACATGGGACTCAATGAGGTCACGGTGATGTATACATGTCCCCTACCTCTCATCCCGGCAACACTCGAGTGGCTCCGGGGATCGCGCTTTTTTACTAAGCTGGATCTCCGGAGCGCGTACAATCTCGTGCACATACGGGAGGGTGACGAGTGGAAGACGGCCTTTAGTACGGCCTCTGGCCACTACGAATATTTGGTAATGCCTTTTGGCTTGGCATCAGCGCCCTCTATCTTTCAAGCATTCGTAAACGATGTCTTACGAGACATGCTGTATAGGTTTGTCATTGTTTATATCGATGATATACTCGTCTGACTTGTTTTACGTGTTCCGTGAAGGAACCAGAATATACAAGTACTCACCCCGCTATTGGAGCACGGATTGTACATGAATGCCGATAAATGTGAGTTCCACAAGACGGAAATCTAATTTCTCGGTCATCGCATCAACCGGGAGGGAATTTCCATGGAGGAAGCTAAGGTAGAGGCAGTTTCTGAGTGGCCTGAGCCCAAATCGGTCAAGGAACTGCAGAGCTTCTTGGGGTTTGCCAACTACTACCAGAGGTTTATTAAAAACTATAGTACAGTGGCTGCCCCCTTAACCTCCGTCTTTCGAGGTGCACCAAAACAGATCACATTTGATCCTGCCGCCAGGGCAGCATTCAGTTGTTTAAAACAAGCATTTTGTTCCGCACCAATTTTGCGGATGCCCGACCCTGAGCGGTAGTATACTGTAGAGGTAGACGCTTCGTAGGTAGGGATTGGGGCAGTCCTGTCTCAACATCATGGATTCCCCAGGAGGCTTCAACCCTGTGCTTTCTTTTCCAGGAAGCTGATGGAGGCAGAGAGGAACTATGATGTCGGTAACTGCGAGCTGCTGGCTGTGAAAGGGGCGCTGGAGGAGTGGCGCCACCTGCTAGAGGGTGCTCGGCTTCCCTTTGTTGTCCTCACCGACCACGCAAACCTGGAACACATGCACAAGGCTAAACGACTGAATTCCAGACTGGCTCGTTTCAATTTTCAAATTTTGTATCGCCCAGGGAAAATGAATGGAAAAGCTGATGCTTTCTCGACAATTTGGCACCGAGAGAGAGATTGGAGACCCCGAGCCCATTCTGCCACCCAGAGTTTTGCGGCACCCATTCAGTGGGACTTTGATGTGGAGATCACAAGGGCACTCAAGGGAGTGAGAGTCCCGTCCGAGTGTCCCGTAGGTAAAACATCATTTGTCATTTGTCATTTGTCATTTGGGGTCCGCGGTCAGCCTGACCTCTGGGTACCACCCCCAGTCAAACGGTCAGGTGAAGCGGACCCTTCAAGAGCTCGGCCAATTCCTCCAGGCTTACTGTCACAGCCGGCAACACAACTGGACAGACTACCTCGTCTGGGCAGAGTAGGCCCAGAACTCCCTGCGTCACTCCTCCACTGGCCTTACACCTTTTGAGTATGTGCTTGGCCGTCAACCCCTGCTGTGTCTTTGGCTCCGGCGGTGGATGCTTGGTTTCCATCGGGCAGAGCGGGTGTGGGAGGATGCACACACCACCATCCAGCGAGTGGTTCGCAGGTTTAAAGAACGTGCCGACCATCATCGTAGGGAGACACCTCCGATCAAAGAGGGTGACAGGGTTTGGCTGTCCACAAAAGACTTTCGTTCTTCTCATCCCTGTTCCAAACTGTCCACCCGTTTTGCTGGTCCATTTTTAGTCCGAGTCCCCGCTTCGTTTGTCCTGCTCTTCTTTCCCTGAATATTAATTTTCCGTTTTCCTTTTCGTCCCTTTACTTTTGTCCTCCCTCCGTAGGCTCCCTAGTTCCCTTCCTAATGTGTCATTTTGGTTTGTACTACTCCCCCTTTATTAGAATCACCTGCTCCTCGTTTTCCTGCATCTCACCTGTCCCTTGTTTAATCCCCCTTTAGAAGCTGGCCGGTCCCGTATCTCCCCGCTTCGTTTTTGGTTATCTTTATCTAGCTTATTCCTGTACCCACTCCTAGGAGATCTGGGTTTCAGATGTTTGTCTGGTTTGTTTGTTTGGGAAAACCCTTCCAGCTTTAGAGCTGAGCTTTCTTGTATCATTAGAGTAAAGCAGGTCTAGATTGTGAGCTGACCTGGTTTATAGGAACACCACTGGTTCTGGTTGTTTACTAACTGAGTCTTTCCTTCACAGCTCTGTCTTCCTCACCCCCATTTTGGAGAACCCTGATTCCTGAGGGTCGACCTGAGAGATCGACATCCTTCCCCCTTTTGTTTCTTTGTTTGTTTGAGGAGCACAGGACTTTGTAAAGAAGCAATCTAGCTGCGAAGAAGATAACGCATATGTGCTGGAGTTTGTAACAACAAAGAGCGCATCTGTGTACTGTTGTTTGGAGCTAAGCAAAGTACACGTGTGTGTTGGAAACTAAATAGAGTGCATATGTGTGCTTGTGTTTGAAACTGAAAGTTTCATTAAAAAACCTTTATCACTAACGAGTGCGTCCTTCCCTCACCTCGCGGAGAGATCCGTAACACTTACAATAAGTTAGCAATACTTACTCACTTATCTTTGCTATCATCCCACATCTATTTATCATTACTGTGTATTGTTTTCATTCCAAAATATTTATTTAAAATTTCTGTGTCCCTGTGTGACTGCTGCTTATTTTACACTTTAAAAAAATATTTTATATACTTTTCTTATCATTTGTTTTCTTATATTTGTTTCATTTTCCTACATGGGTTTAAATAGCTTCTCGTATATTTCTTATATATTCTTATTTTTTTGTATTTTTATATTTTCATACATTTCATACATGTTACAACTTAAACTATCAGAATTTCACAAAGTACATTTGGATTACACAAGATGCACAAACACACAGGCCATTGAATTAGTAATAGAATCATTTTTTTGTTTGTTTGTTTTTTTTTAATGATTTTTGAAAACCGATTAAGTCTGTCATGCCACATCTTAGTATGAGATGAAAGAATATTGAGTTTTTTTCTCATTTTATGTCCATGCAGCAGTTGGAATGGTGATTTACAAATCATGGCATGTGGTGTAGCATGATATGTTGAAGAATTGCAGCTTGAATACTTCCTTTAATGACCATTTGCAGCTGGAAGGTATACTGAGGACCATATATAGTGAATCCCCCATTCCTTGAGGAATGAGGTGAATGCAGGTTATGTACATTGTGGCCCATTACCAGTCACCAAAGATGGTGTGCCATAGCGGCTGAACGCACTTCTGAGGAATACACAAACTGTTTCTGTAGTGAAAGATATTGCCAAAGCCACTTTAGGACATTTTGAGTAATACTTAGTGGGTGTAATAGCAAATCTGCAATTCCAAATTACTGTATCAAAGGGTCCATCTATACCCAGGCCAAGCTTAACCCATGGGCCTCAGGTATTAGCACAGGTTCGTGCAGTGCCTCAAACACTTTTGCAGACTTATAAAGTCTTTGACACAATTAACAAGCAGATATCTGAGAGCACACCAGTGTATCCATTTCAGGAAAATAGTACAGCTCACGCTAGTGAGAGATACAAATACAACCAAGCGCGAAACACTAAATTGTCCTGTACAAACAGTTCATGTCTTACTTTGTAACACTGCGGTAACAGCTTTCACTGAGGGTGGCCATGATTGGCAAATTTGTTCACGTAGGCAAACAAGCTCTGGACAAGATGAGGAAGCAGTCTTGGAACTCCTCAGCAGTCACTGTGGCAGAGGACCTTGACAGCAAAGCAACTAATTCAGGTTCTATAATTTATCTAAGCGAAGAGCCAGCAGGCAAAGGCAAGTGTGAGAGACAATCAGCTATGTGGTTTAATGAACCAGCATGATACATAATGTCATTCCTGCTCGAACTTTTCTTATGTAGAAAGTAAAGTTGTGAGGGCCTGATGGTCAGAAAGCAGTACAAATTTCCGACCCCTGGGAGTGTCCTCTGGAGCAGGAGCCTGTATAATAGATTGTAAATGTCCAGTGTCAGGCCTGATACCATCAGATGTCACAAGATGTCCCAAAAAACAAAGACTGCCCTGATGGAAGTGGCATTTCCTTTCATTCAACTGCAATCCTGCTACTTTAAATCACTGCAATACTGCAATGTCACTGCAAAGAGTCACTTTACATTTCAAGATTTCTGTCATGCTCCTGTAATGTATGACCATAGCAGATAATTTTATCCAGGTAATTCTGCACATTAGGCAGAAGCATCAATATGCTCTTTTACCCCAGCTGAAAGCCAACAATTCAGTTCATTAGACAAGGGATAAGGGAAATCATCTTTATTTGTGAACAATTTATTTGTTGATTTTCAAATATTCCGGCTGCTGCTGTGGGTGGACAGGAAGAGAGAGAGCGGTAAGAGGAAAGGAGGGGACTGGTAGTGTTTGTAAATGACAGGTCTTACCCTCTGCAAATCACTGTGAAAAACAACTTTGCAGCAGAGACATTGAGTGGTTAGCCATCAGAATGTGACCATACTACCTTTTTACTCTCTGAACCTGAATTACCCAATGTTTTACAAAGTTCCTTAACTTCTACGTGGATAAAATCACACCCACCACGAATGCGCGGTGCTTTCCCAACAATGAACCGCAGATTACTCCAGAAATCAAGGCTCTCCTCAAGCAGAAGAAAAGGACCTTAAAATCAGGTTTGCATTGAGGGCTGAAAGGACTGATCAGTGCTGGGACAGACAGCTATAGACAAAAGACCACTAAGAATAAAACTCTCTGCTGGGTATGGTGAGCAAATCCCTTTTTTAACAGGTTTAATTAATCCTGAATTCAGTCTAACATCTGCTACAGACACCCTCACCTCTGTTCCACCTAAGACTCCTCATGCACTTCAGACCTCATCCACACACTCCGCTCACAAACTGAGGAGGATCAAACCCAGGAATGCAGTGGGTCTTGATGGCATCAGCTCAAGGGTCGTCAGGTCCTGTGTAGATTAACTGTGTGGGATGATGGAGGTCATTTTCAATCTGAGCCTGAAGCTGGGGAGAGAACCACAGCTCTGGAAAACCTCTTTTATGGTACCAGTGCCAAAAGCCCCACACCCCAAGGACCTCAACAAATACAGGCTGGTGGCTCGGACATACCACCTGATGAAGACTCTGGAACAGTCCTTCCTCAACTTTGGTCCCTGTTGAGCCCATCCCTTGACCCACTTCAGTTTGCCTATTAGCCTGGCACTGGAGTTGATGATGCTTTCATCCACTTCCTTCATAATTCCCTTTGTCGGGGGTCACAAGATACCCTCCTGGGGTGCAGAGACTCGAATAAAACCAACAGAGTCCTTTTTGCTCAGATTGAATCATGAGAAAGATTTATTGGACATCTGAAGATGGGGACAGGAGGAAAGAACACAGAGACAGCAAAGTCTGCCTCCCCGTCCTGACCTGTTCCGTCTTCATCACACAGAACACATATTTTATA
>JBBMFX010007302.1:0-13137 GCA_037832545.1 Rhabdalestes septentrionalis | reverse complement strand
CATATACGCACATTCTGCCGTCAAGTTTTTTTCTATAGATCGCAACTTGTGTGTAAAAAGAGGCGTACGCATATTTTCGGTCCGTTTTGTGCGTACGCAACGGTTATAAATGAGACCCTAGGACTGGTCATGCTGTGTCCTAAACCACATCCACATCCAAGTCCACTTCACAAAAATGAAGGGCTGGGGGAAGTTTGAGTGGATGGAGAGAAGTTGTGAGGACGTATGTACAGAAAATGTTTGGGCGACTACAGACTTTTATTGACTCATAAATCCCGCACCGAACTAAAGAAATCAAATTTGGACTCCGAGCATGTCTTAACATCTGGGGAAAGTGGAAAATGATTTTTTCGCCAAGCTCTTCCTTTAAGTGATTTCACACAGGCTTGCTGAAAATACTGAGCTGAGGACTGCCAGCCATAAACCCAATTTAATTCAGGTTGATGCTCTACAATTTGGGGAGCATGGGAAAATTGCTTATTTTCCCAATTATTCCTTAAAAAATAGGTCTGTTTAAAGCTAAGTGGATTTTACGGTGTAAATAATGACATCAGTTGACATTCAAGGTCTAAATTTTTGTATCAGAATAGGAGTGCTGGGTAGGGGTGTATTGGGTAGGGGTGTATTGGGTAGGGGTGCATTGGATAGGGGTGTATTGTCCGTTAAACAAAACAACTCGAAAAGCCTAAACTATCACATAAATGAATCCCTACTCACTATGCACTGCACTTAATATACAGGCTCCTGCACAGTAATAGTGTATAATATGTCTAACAAAGTGCTGCTGGTGATTTGGCCATGTGTGCGAAACTCCATAATGGATAAACTGTGCACTGCATGGGTGTAGTTAAACTATGTAACTCCATTATGTAAGTTATGAAATTTAACAACTTTCACAGGAAGTGGGGAACCATTTCAATGCACACCCAGAAAAATAAGCTCAGCAGTTTAATAGAGCGAAAAAAACAGACTGGTACCCGCAGCTACAGATACTCGAGGGTGAGGTAACCGTAAGGGTATTGGACATGAAAGCAGTATCATGCCACCCAATGTGCTACATCCTACAGCTTCTCTCCACAAGAGGAAAACTCTCCTGCCCCAAAGAGACTGATGATTAAGCATTACACTGCCAGACATGTTCCTGGACCTGCTTTGCTGGGCAGGAATCCAGAAATAAAACCCTGTAATTTTTCATTACAATATGTATAGTGATATTTCACTCTTCCAGTTTAGAGCGGGTAAAATACGTAAGCAAAACAGATGAGACATATTTACAAAGGCTAGGAGCTTCTGAGTGGCAAAAACAATCCACAGCATTTATTTTAAAAAGCTTGTCTATTTTTTTTACTTAGTGCCTTAAAATTGTTTAAGCCTCAAACTCAACCAGATTAGCTGCAGGAACAGCCTGTTTAGAATCACTTAAACATGTGATTCTACCTATTTGGCCTATAGCAGTTATAAAGAGAGTTTAATTCCCAACTGAGTTACAACAGGGCAGATATATGTATTAGGGCATTAACACAAAAGTCGACTAGTCGATTAGTCGACTATAGAGGCACTAGTCGAAGGCCTCTGAGAGTAGTCGAATAGTCGTGGTTTTTTCTCTCTCTCTGCCCTCACTTTGGATGTATTGAAGTCTCTGCCTCTGATTGGCTGACGCTGACACGCGTTCCTTGGTTTAACCAATTACTATAGTCCCTTCATAAAAGGGGTGGAACCACTGGCACGTAGAGTGGTGTGTAAACACTAGACCACAACAAGACGAGACAGACAGCAGCAGAGAACAGAGACACACATCACATGTGTGAAGATCCTTCACTCTAGAACACAAACAGCACGGGGACCTGCAGAACCTGCCAGTTGGTGTGACAGTGCAGGAAAATTGCTGGCGTTCTGCACGGTTCTGAAATCTAGCTAACATGCTAATGCTAGCACTGCAGGGAGTCCGGTTCAGAGGAGCTGAGCAGCGTCGGGGCTTAAACTGTTCCCACTTTCTGTTTACACTTAAATTTACCAGAACCTTCAAGGTATCAGCCTTTGTTTTGTTTAGTTTAAATGTCATGTTGACTGTTAATGTTACAGAGAACTTTAATAAAAGTTACTCAGTGATGGACACCTTTGTGTTTGACGTCATCGCGACTAGTCGACTCGACTTCGACTATCTTGATGGCTAGGAAAAATCTGAAGTCGTTAATGCCCTAGTACTAAAGCTGGTAGTAAACAGAGGCTACTATAATGGGTTTTATAATACTACATTATCTGAAGTGTCAACTGCACTTAATAAAGTCTGATAGTCAGCCAGCACACCACAGCGCTGGACCAAGACGACATCCCGTGGAAAAACACACAGGGATCAAGGAGCTCCGCATCTTCAGTCTAACACCAAGATGTAAAAACCTCTGGAACTTCAGTGAGAGCGTCTTATCGACGTAAAAGTGTGTGTGGATGGGAGGCTTGGAACGAGAATGTTGTGTGCCAGAAAGGGGAGAAAAACGGGGTCATGTTTTCAGATCAAACACAACTACGAGGTGCGAAGGAACAGAATCCAGCCGTTTCACATAAAAGGGACTCAACCTGTTCCACATGGTGTGAAGGAGTAGAAATAAATGCGCACAAACTGTGTGAACTGCACGCTGCCCGTCACACTCTTCATCACCAGCAGAAGACGTGTAATGTAAAGTTAATAAAGCCAAGCTCCCTGAGCACTCTTACTCCATGTTAAAGGAATGTCAGGAACACTTTACTGGAGGGAGGCATTCCAAAGGCGGCGGGACACCTGCACTTGCGTGCAAGACTTTGAAAATTTCAGGACGAATTACATGCATATAAAATTTATTCGGATAGACTATTGGATATACATATTGTAGATTGTATATTATTGTATATTATATTGTTTAGTATAATGCTCATTATTATTGTTACATATTGTTGATGTTTTATACTGTTGTGCTAGAAAGACACATTGACTGAAATCTAATTTCTTGCTCTCATTCTTGGCTAATAAACACGATTCTGATTCTGATGTTTTGTTGATTGTGAACAAATCACACATCCACTGCTGGGAGCATATCTCTTGGTTGAGTTCACCATTGTTAATAAATACAGCCTAATGCTTGCAAGGGCCACATTTAATTTCAGTTTCCTCTCCAATATGTCAAATTGGGCAAATTGCGCATTAACATTTGCAGAAGTGTGTTTTCTGGCAACCCAACATTATACACAAAACTGCTCAAAAGTCTTTTATTTGGACTGTATTTTGAATGGCATTAACCATCAACAGTCACAAGACTGCCTTACTAAATTTGGATCACATTCAAAATTGGAATAGACCTTTATAGATATTTATGCAGATATGTTGTATGTTAGGGTGGCACAATATATCGACTGTTACTCATTATCGCGATATTGGTCTCTGTAAAACTGATATTGCATAGGACAGCAATATGCAGTGACGCTCTAACCATTTGAGTGTTGCTGGACATTCTGATAAATATTCTGAAAAATAAGGTTTTCATGTAATCCAAAAAAGCCAAAAGTTATTTGGGCCAATCGTTAGCAGTTGAAGACACACACTGGCCAAAAGGTTGTTAAACATCTACATTTTCCTTCTATTTCATTTTGTCCACGACATTAGTTTCTGAAAATAGAATTAATCTATACTTATTTTTCACAATGATTTCCCAGCCTCTGTTTATCCCTTGATGAAACAGGCTGTTTTTATGACATTTACAGCATTTAGCAGATGCTCTTATCCAGAGCGACTTACAGTCCACATCTGTTCTTCATACCGGCAAAGCTGTTACTGTTCCTTTGAGACTGATTCATGCAATGTTCTCTTTTCGGATTGGCTGTCCTGTGCTGCAGCTCATTCAAATGGTAGCACAAGGCTGAAACCCTCTTCAGCATGAACAAGAGGGTGTGAACTACTGTAGGCTGAAGGACTTATATGCAAACATATTGGTTGCGTTATATCACAAAACCTAGGTCTTGAAAACAGGCTGTGGGCTGTGAGGATCGAAGAGTAAACATGATATGCAACCCTCTGTGATGTCAGTATTGCAGAGACAGATATCGCAAGTAACACTCGATATATTGTGCCACCCTAACATACAACATATTTGAATAAATATCTATAAAGACTTGGAAACAACACTGACAGGCCTCAAGCCTTTTTAACTCAAGAAAAGTGACTATATAGACCCGCAATACCAATATTTTGTCAGTCCAGATTTATGTCATCAGTCATAATTGGTTTAGGTATCTGTTATAGCATTTGTTTTAAAAGGCACATCCTTTTTTTTTGCTAGAGCCTAAATATTTTTTTGCCTCAAAATCAGCCAGTTCATATAGTCTGTGTAGTTATAAAGAGTTTCATTCATATATATATACATGTATTCCACAGTATTCCATACCAGTAATAAAGTTCGTTATAAACAAAAGCACAAACATCACATGTGGAAAAAAAGTTTTTAAAAAAACATTTATGTAAAATCATATCACAATATGATTTTCAATTGTACTTGTCATAATTGGTTAAGGTAGCCTTAAGAATGCTGGCCAATAGTAAAATGTAAACAGACGCTGTCTTCCAGTCCTGACACAGCTTGTTTTTGACCAGACTGTTTTGTTCCATTTTCTTATCCTGGAAAAACTCCAAAGCAAGAGCTAGAGATAGAAGGAAAATGTGTGTGTGTCTGTATTATGAACTTTTCATTCAGAATGAAAGGTAAAACTGATTAAATTAAAATATATGCATTTACTAATACTTCTGCAAAGTGACCAATATAGTCTATATAGCCCAGCACTCTTCAGGAGCTAGGGCCACTGCTAAAAGTCATGGCTAATTCCGACTCTCTGATTCTGATTATTGAACAAGAATCGGAATTAGAAAACTTTACTGACCCTGGAGGAAACTGCTTATGCTACAACTGCACAGACAAAAAGACAAGACCATACCAAATTAAAGTATTTTGTCAAAATAAAATTATTCAAAACAAAATACTCAGTGCTAAATACAGTATGCTACATACACAAAATACTGCAGTCAGTCAGAGATGTGGATATAAATACTATAAATGAATACAATTAGCGCTGAACTGCTAACACAAATAGTAGTTTGGAAGTTCTATATACTGAGTCTGTGATTGCACATAATAATGACATAATTAAGAGATATTGCACCTGATAAAACTATTACACAAGTGGCCATATGAGGAGTGACATAAGTAGTGATATTGCACATGATAGGACCACTGCACATAAACTATTGTACATATGTAGTGACATAATTAGTGATACTGCTCATAAGACTATTGCACATAATAATAATAATGACATTATACATGAAGATAATGATTTAGCACATAATAAGAGATTGCACCAGTTATTTCACAGATTTATAGACAAACAATCCAAGGTATTTCCTTTCAAGACCTTCAGTAACTAGTACTATAGATTTGAGCGGCTTTAGAATTTTATACTAAAAAGCACTTAAGAAACTGATGTGGTGAAAATCATCCCTTCTCTACCTTCGTGATGATCAGAGGTTCTTGGTACTCCAGTCCTCCTCTCAGGGTGAAACCCCAAGGAGCTCCTCCAGTCAGGACCACGTCCACAAGTCCCCATGTCTCTTCACCAGTCCCACCATGCTCCTCCGGGGTCCTCCACGGCTCCGACTCCCCAAAAGTCCTGGGTACACCAAAATGTTGAGCAGGATCTACAACTTCCATTGTGGTCCAGGATGAAGCTCACACTAAAAGTGGTCCAGAGTGACGTGTTTTCCTCCAAAAGTAATGATTTAATGGCAAGATGCGTAATGATGCCCCCTTTCCCAGTGGACTCCCAGTGGATGTCCCAACCAAAATGGTTTCATGAAGCAGCACATGAAGAGTATTTAACCCTGCCAAAGTCTTGGTACGACAGGTTCATATGGGTCCTTCTTGGAGTTTTACACCACCAATACGATTAGATCAGCAAGATAGAAAAATGCAACGTTTTCACGCATCAGACACACTCCTCCCGTGACACCTGCACCATCATCTTCACGCTACAACTTCGTATTGTTGCCAACATTCCAGGCAGTCCCAATAAAAAACCCTTCTGGGTCACAAATATGGCGAGAAGAGAACCCAGAGCAGGAGAAATACCCAGACGAAACTGAAGTTTTTACTGTACTTGCAAAGATGGTTCACGCTGACAGGCTGCTGGAGGTTCAGAAATTAACTCAAAGCACCGGACCGCCGCTTTCGATACAGTCCCCGTCGGTAGGAGCTGTGTGTGTCCAGCTACAGTGAAGTTTCCCAAGCTGACACTTGTCGCGAAGCTCCACTTCCATCCAGAGTCGCGCTGAGAGCCTCCACCAGCAGAGGCGCTTCAGTTTCTCACCGAGTGTCGACTCTTTTAAATCGGCTTTTTGTGAACCGACTCCCGTCGGTGAGTCATTTTTTTAAATATCAAGATGAAAATTCAATTTCAGCTGATTAAACCTTTTAAATTCTTATTCAGCTGGGATCAAGCATGTTCCGTCCTGAATTATCTGTCTATTATTTAGTGTATTGCTTTCCTATATATGGACTTCACAGTATCATGACAATCCTGATAAAAAACACTCTCAGTGCAAAAGTATTGGGAATCCTAAACATTACACCGACGGGGACTTTAATGACTTTGCATTCAATACATATACTTTAATATGGATTTGCCCCTACTTTACAACAATCACAGCTTCCAATTCCATTGGAAGATTTTCCACAATATTTATGATTTTTTTTTATTGTGCCCGTTCATTCTGTAGAGAATTTATGAGATCAAACACTGAAGTTGGACGAGAAGGCCTGGCTCAAGATCTTCCCAAATATGCTGGATGGGGTTGAGGTCAGGACCAGTCAAGGTGTCCCACACTGAACTCCTGCCATGTCTTTATGGAGATTGCTTTGTGGACTGGGACACAGTCATGCTGGAATAGAAAAGGTTCTACCCCAAGTTGTGTCTACAGTGTTGGAAGCATGGTGTTGTCTAAAATATCTGGGTGTGCTTAAGCTTGTAATTAAGAGGTATGTCCCAGTCGTTTCCCTCATATAGTCAACATTTATTTACAATGACCACACTGTGTCTGTTTGATGTTTGTGTAAATAAAACATTTAATACACACATGAGAGTGTTCAAATTTCTTTTGTCAAAAATATTGTAAATTATGGTAATATGGGTATATATAGGTTTTGTTTTATTACACTGAATACCTGAAGTGATACATTAGCCCACGCACAAATCACAGGTCAAAATTGCTCTGAATTTGTCTGATTTCTAAAAGGTAGAAGCGGTGAAATGAGCACTCGTTTGGGAGCAGAGGGAGTCGACTCTTCTTGGTCAGCTAAGCCAAATGATCCGGATCAATCAAAAAGAGCAGGGATTCCCATCACCACCTACAACTTGTTGCGCGCCCGCGCTCGCCACCTGCTGGCAAAAAACCTCTTACTACACTCTGGTTCCTCTTTAAATTGGTCATTTTTTTATTGTCACGCGTGAACACAGCAGAGCACAGTACAGTATGAAATGTATTCTCTGCTTTTAACCCATTCACCAAGCTACTATTCATCTTAGAAAGGTGACTTTGAGGACAAATCATTGGTTTCAGGTCTCGCAAATGCGATTGCTTCATATCAATATGTTTGCTTATTTGGAATACACTTTTTGTACGTTTATTTTATTATTACCGTGGCTTAGCCTCTTCCAATTTCTCTTTAAATATCCATACCTTCTACAAGAGCGGCAGAGTGTCTTGCAATCATCAGAGCACATACAGGGGATGACCTTTAGGAGACTGTGGGGAGAGGTTTTCATTTTTGACATTCTTAAAATTCCAATTCAGAAGAATCAAATCCAGAGACTTTCTATAAGTGAGTTTAGCTTCGCAGCAAATATTCCTGGATTTTTTTTAAACCAAAGAGCACAGACTACATTTGTACAGTCAAAGATTATTGTCATTAAACTCTATAACGACTTTGTAGCAAAACATTTTAGGGGCAGCCTGCAGCTGAGGCTTCACCACCGCATCCATCACCTTGTCCATCTTTGCCCATTCCATCCTCCTGGATCACAAATTACATTTTTAACTTATCAGTTGGTCACACTGTGCAAGTGCCAACAATTGTGTGTTGACTTTCAAACATGGAGGTAATTCTATCAAGCATGTTAGAGTGATGAAGGCAATACATCCGGTCCTCCCACCCGCACCGCACATGGATACAGGGCTTCCAAGCTGAAATGGGCAAGTGAAAGTAGATCCTGTACTGAAAAAATAATTATGTGCAGACATACATAAAATTATATTTTCATATTTCTGGGAACACGGTGACTAGGGATGGGTATTTTAATGGTATTACTACTTATATCGATACCACTTATCGATTCGGTACCGGTACTTCCATTGTGTTTTTTAATTAAAAACTAATTGACAACAGAAGAACATTTTAACGCTAATTCTAACCCGAATCTTAAAAAGTTGGACTCACTACAAATGAACTATTAGGTGAACTATGCTTTATAATTTCTTAGTTTATTTTTATTTATCTTTATTATTATTATTTGTAAATGCAGCACAGCATAGTCATTTTAAGGTTTAGTATTTATTTAGGCTACTGCAAAAATACTCTAAACGTTTATCCTATATATAGGCTGTATGTAACTGAATGTGTGTTTATAAAATGATTAACACTGATTTAGAGCCCTTGGTTGGATGTTTTGATAAATTTCTCATGTTTCCACCTTTCCAAGCAAAAATCTTTTTGCAAGTATGTAGCTATAGGCTACTTTGGATTTTTTGGCTCTCTCCACCATTCCCAGCTGGCATTCGACCGACCTTAAACGGGACAGAAAATCTCCAACATGGCAGGTCTTGTATGGTGGAAAGACTTTCTGAATGTGTCATCATTCCTGATTCACTCTCCTTGCAACTTCTGGTGCAGTCAGGTTGCAATTTTCTATTTGGGGGTGTTTCCTTAGCAACCATTTAAATCCCCATGAGACAAGTCCAGTTGACAAACTGCCCTTTTACATGTAAAGGAATGTATGCCTTTTATAGACATATTTGCATTTGTCATCTGTTGAACAGAAATGATGTGTCTTCAAGTTATAATCTCCTTTTTCCCCATTTGTCTTGACAGTATGGACCACTGACATCCTGTATTAGAGCCTGCAGTGTATAGATTTTTCTCCCTTCATGTCTATTTATAGCTGATGCCTCTTTTTATAGAACATTTTTCAGCACGCTGATCCCACTCGTTTCCCTTTCAGCAAACAACCAAGCCCTCAGTGGTGTCGATTTGTGTGATGTCATTAATTTTAAGCCTTTATGGCCTAACCTATTAAAAGTCTCAAATATAAAAATGTGGGAAAACCACATGCTCAAACCTGAACAGGTGAATAATATTGCATATGGTTTCGCATGCATCATGACACTTTTTTACCATGTACATAAAAATTAACATGGTAGGTATGTGTGTTCAGATGTCATATTGACTAAATCAATTTGTGCCAAACTGTAGCACAATATAACTGTTGAGTAATATGACAAATTATTTATAAAGGAAATTAGATCAAGTGGACATCCAAGGATTTTGCATTTTGCCATTGTTGTTTACTGTATTATATGTGTTACCGTGATGTGTCTGTAATGAGTATCAGACCAGTTTTGTCTTGCCAAAGAGCACCTATTGCTGTATTACAAAATGTCTTGGCTTATACATCATAGATTTTGAACGCACAAACTGTTAAAGGCTACCTTTAAGATGGCATTCATTACATTGCATTAATTTGCATTCATGTTTTTATCCAATACGACTTACAATCTGAGGAAACGATAAAGTTTCGTGACATGTGAGAACAAGGACAGAGTTCTACGTGCTAAATCTTCAGGTAGGATTAGTGCAAGTCCATCAGGAGAGGAGATGCGTGGGCATGCTTCTCCTGGTGGAGAGCATGAATGTGTGCATATTTTTTTATTATTTCTTCAATCATGTTTGTAATAAGACAGGAAGCTGGAAGTGGCACCGCTGAAAATGTTGTAAAGGATGAACAGGATCAGGCACAGCATGCTGAGGAGAGTCTCTGAGTGTTTTGGGGCAAGGGTGCAGTGGAGACTCTGAGTGTTTTGGGAGAAGGATGTTGAGGAACTTTATGGATATGGTCAGGGAGGACATGTAGGCAGTTGGTATGAGAGAGAAAGATGCAGAGGATAGAAGGAAAGAGACAGTTGATCAGGTGCGGTGACCCTTAATCAGGAGCAGCCTGATGTAGATGAAGAAGATGTAGCCATTTTTGCAATGGGGGCCCTGGGGCCCAAAAGACCCTAGTTATGCCAGCCATTTCACAAACGTCCTTATGATTTACTATAGCACAGACACCTTTAAAACATACTCCGAAATGTAAAATGTGTTCTTAAGCCCACTGTAATACAGAAAAACTACTGTTTCAGGGGCAGCCCCACTAACACGTGACGGACCCATTTCCTTTATCTCATGCAGGCGTTTCGTAGAGGCAGACGACGGACGATACCGTCCTCTCCGGGAGGGGACGCAAAACTGTCGTGAGATTATTACGCGTGCGTACATAGATTAATAATCCTTGTGTTTGCGCTGAATTTCAACAAAGTGTAAAGATAAACAAAACAGAATGTTGCGTTTTCTTTTAGCAGTTCGTGCTGTTCATTTGTCGGGGTAAGTGTGTGTGTGGACACCCCTCCGCCGCTGCTGTTGCCATGTTCCCGTTTTCTTTATGGGTGTGGTGAATAGAAGCAGCACGTCGGAGGGTGTGTGGCCCTTTAAATGTCTTACATTTACTCAAATTAAGTCGTGTTTGGTCTTTTATTTTACAATTCTCGCCATGTGTGGGTTTTGAGAGAAGCTTTACATCTGTACGGCGTGCCTAGAAGTGCTTGTTTCAGGTAAGGTTCACATTAAATACCAATTTAGGTCTGTTTGCGATGTGTGTGTTTTTGTCGTGTTTTGGTAAAAGCAACAGGTTGCAGGGTGGGGGTGAGCTGTATTTCCTCTCATAGGTGTATATCCTCATCGAGATGTTGGATAAGTGTGCTAAATTAATCATAGCTAATTTATTAATTATCTCCTGTGCTAGAGAGTGGAGCCTGGCTTCTTTAGCTTTAGTGTACAGCTGATTTGAGAGAACGGGCCTGACAAGAACAAAAAAAAAAAACCCACAAAACCAGTGGCCTTCTTTATTATCTTCAGCCAATTTCTCCTGTAAAAAGCGATCACAGCCTACATTTCCGTTTTTTCTTTCGACAAGTTTATTGCAAGGGGCTTCTGAGATGTCAAAATCCTTGAAGGAAGTTGAGAAGCTAAGTGGTGTTACAGAAATGTACAGCAAGCCTAAAGGCGGCAGTTTTTTGTTTATTTACATTTTCTTTTTTAAAGTTACTAAGTCACTATACATATTTTACGTACTCTAAACAAAGTCATCCAGGGTGGTTTGGAGTAAATTGCTTCCTGTTTTATAAATATACACTATATGGACAGAAGAATTTGGACACACCTGTTTGGGCAAAGTCCCTTTATATCCAGTGAAGGACATAATATTAGTGCTTCAGCATACTAAGACATTTTGGACAACACATGTTTGTGGACACAGTTTGGGCAGGGCCCTTTTCTATTCCATTATTACTGTGCCCACAGTGTTCAGACATGGTTGGATGAATTCCGTGTGGAAGAAATTGACTGTAAGAGTCCTGACCTCAACCCCATCCAACACCTTTGGGATGAACTGGAATGGAGACTGTGAGCCAGGCCTTCTTGTCCAATGCCAGTGACTGAAATCATGAATGGGCACAAATTCCAACAGAAACACTTTATGTGGAACGCCTTCCAAGAAGAGAGGAGTTTCTTATAGCTACAAATGGGGACCAACTCCATATTAAAGCCCATGTGTTTAGACGTAATTCTATTTAATGTTGATTGTGGTGTAATGGTCAGGCATCCCAGTACTTTTCAGAAAGGTTCATAGTGGTAGTAAATGGAACTTGCAATACTTTTAAAGCTTTATCACACAGTTATGGCAATAAATTGTTTTGAAAATTTTGGTCTGAAAACATTTTTGGAGATTTAGAAGATTGTAAGTCATTTTTTCCACCAAATGTAAGTTTTACCACTCTTGATATTTAATCTAAAGTGTATCTGAAAATGCATTCACATTTTTGGTATATTTGTGCTGTAGACGTGGCAACATTTGTTTCCTATCACCACATTTGTAAAGGAAGAAATTTTTGGAATTATCAATTAAATCATTCAAGTGCATATATATAAAAATGTGTAAATGAAAAAGAACAGACCTTTTAGCAAATTACATTTCCATGTAGACAACACATTTACTTTCCCTTTTTAGGTGAACAAACATGGGGGTTCTGTGGTCAACTTGATTTCATTTCAGGTTGTCTTACCAGGTTTTGCAAAGGTGCTGAACCTTTTTTTGTTTATAAAATTCTGAAACCATTTAAGATAAAAGGGTGCCGTAGATGTGAGTTATTGAAAGGAAGTATAAGAATGAATGTACTGAGTCATTGCCGTTTACAGTTCACTTCTGTTTTTCTAGTACAGGCCTGGTTTGCTGCTGTGATTGGATTTCACAACAGTCAGACATTTTTTTTTAACCCGTTTATTTTGAAAGGTGTGAGCACGAAAGAACCAAGGCTTTGGCCCACACAAAAATGACAGATTTTTGTACCATGTCCAAGTCATGCTTGGCTAAGTTCACTGCTAGAAAATTTTTTTATGATGGTAAGAATGCATTTTATGATGGTCTGCATCAGTTGAGTGAGTGCAATATCCGATCATGATTTTTCGTCAAGCAGCTGTTCAGTTCTCATCTGTCTGCATAATTCATGTTAACATTTAACTCTTGATAGACTCTCTTTCCTGCTGCATGAGCCAGTGCTAAGAATAGCAGACAAGCAATAATATATTGGCGAAGTGGTGGCTTTGATTATGGCACATGAAATGTGGAACATAATTTTGATGCCGGTATCAACAGGTTGTGCGGTTACAGATCAGGAAGATCACAAAAAAAAAATCCTCTTATATCTAAGTAGTTTTTCTGCATCACTCTCAAACAGGAGTGGCCAAACTCATT
>JBBMFX010007291.1:0-13138 GCA_037832545.1 Rhabdalestes septentrionalis | reverse complement strand
AGCCAGAAAGCGGGGCAACCGGCCTCTATCAAATTTAAAGCACTGGATGACAGAAATGTGGTGTTGTGAGGTTAACTTTACCTTTTTTACTATTTATGAATATTTATTAGTGTTCAGTTGCTGTGTAAGGTGGTTTGACTCCCAGTGTGTGCATTTTTTTTGAGTGTATGTTCATCCACGTGTTGGGGGGAGGCCTAGTTCTAGTGGGGTGGATTACCCTGGCTCAGGTCCAGCAGCTTATGTGTTGGTGTAATGGGATATATTTATATATTTATGTAATTATGAATTTATTGACTAATCCAAACAGCACATCCGGAATTATTTAATAAAGATGGTATTTTTTTTACAGACCTGTGTCTCCATTATTGGAGTAGAGTTCCCCTTGCTCTGATACACAGTGATTTGAGATAGGGGTGGCGTAGTTACCAGTTCTTTTGTGAAGTGTGGGGCTACATGTACAATCTGACATTCTTCCCCGGTACAATAATTTAACCACACTTTTATTAATATGAAGGCCATATGTAACCTACAAAATCTGAAGCTTCCAAGAATTCTATAGAAGATTATTCTAACACTAATTTAGGATATTCTAACCAATTTATTCTCAACTTATCAAATCACTAGTATAACAACACTTTCCCCAAATCATGTTGCTTTAAAAATAGATTCTAACTTTTACATTTAGACAGCCATAACACACTCCTATAACAATTAATATAAACATTTTAGATCACAGCTGTAATTAAACTCAATTTAGATGTAAAAAACACATTTTTTGGGTTCATGTCTGTGGAGGCAACCAAATCTCCTTTTACTGCATTCAGGTACCTTTTAATGGATTACTGGACCTCTTCTTTTCAACTTTGCTCACTTTATTCACAACCCCCTCAGGCTCCAGGCAGCCTGTTGATGATTGAGGCTGTCGTCCACCTTGTGTTCTTTGTATTGTGCTGTGTCCGTCGCACTGATGGTTGCTGCTTGCACTGTGGTTCAGAGGTCCTCTCTCCTCTTTGGCTTTCTGCTGTCTTTTTGTATTGTCCACTGCACACTTGAGCTGCAATTCATCAGAATCTCATCAGCAAATCCACTCAGCTCACTCTTTGCCTCTCAAAGTCCAGAGAAATCCCACTGTCCTCCTCCAGCCAGTCAGCATCCACTCATGGGCTCCTTATACAATTCAAGAAAGACACTGGCCCTCTACCAACAGAGCCCCCTTAATCAATATACATCCTAAAATGTTTTCTCTCCCTTTAAGCTGTTTGACTTATATTTTTAAGCAGTGTCATCAACTTTATCTACTATTTTATCCTAAACTTCTCATTTTTGGTGTACTCCATATGACCTCCATACCAGGTGTTCCTCTCACATTAACCCCTTTTTAAATTTACAACAACAATCCATAGCCCTTTTTAAATTTACTATGGACCAGAATCACTTCCTCTACTTTATCTGTTATGTTCCACAAAGAGATTTTCATTTTCCCTTTCAATTTGCGTTCCAAATTTGACCCTTTTTGGGTTTTAATTCCTCACATAGTGCCTCAAATCAAATATATGTATCCCCTATTGACCATTAAAGGTTAACCTTTAGATTTTTTCCACTTAAAACCCATTCTTACTTAAACTCTTCTTTACAATTTTCAACTAATTTATTCTCCTCACACATTTGTATACTGGCCTTTATATCCTAAATTTACAGTTTTTTTCTCTGTTCCTCCATTATTCTAATTGTTACCTTACTTCGATCTTACTCTTACACTTAATTTTATCTTATGTACTTCTTCCTCACCTTTATTTAACAATGTTTACATCATCTCATTTACCTCTATTATATTCTATTTATCTCGCCGCCATTCTGCCTTCACACCTCCTAGTCTGCTATTTACCTCTGTTTTAGACACTAACTATAATTGCTAGTTACTTATTTATTTAATGTTTTAGACTATCCTGTGTGTAGTTTATATAGTTACATATCTTATAGTTTTCTATATTACCTGTTACATCATTTAATTTTAACTATTCTGCAGCACACTGCTTCTAACTAACTGGCTGCTAGCTGCCTAAGCTCTATAATATTAAGAATGTGTCTGTCCCCCGAACTAAACAGAAAATCAGGACAAACCAAAAAGTATGCTTAAGTAATTTAATAAATGTATTTAATACTTCCAGTAAGCTCAGCCCCCGAAATCTAAAGCTAAAATTGTTAAACATTAGGTCACTCACTCCTAAAACTGCTCTTGTGAACGAACTAATAACTGATAAGAATCTCGATACCCTATGCCTTACTTAGACCTGGATTACACCTGATGAGTTTGTTGCCATACATGAAGCTACACCTCCAAGCTACAATTACATACACAGCCCTAGGCTAAACGGTAGAGGGGGAGGCACGGGAACCGTATATAAAAATGCCTTAAATATTAAACAGATAACTGGGTTTAAGTTTTCATCATTTGTTACTATGTTCCTTAATTTAACTAATTTAGATGGAAATAAAACTTATCTGTCCCTAATAAATGTCTACAGGCCTTATACAGAGTTCTTAAAAGACTTTAGCTGTTTCATAGCAAACTTAGCTGTTCACTGTGACAAAACTATAATAATAGAAGATTTCAACATACACTTTGAAAAAGAGCAGGATACTCTAAAAACTGCCTTTACTTCAATTTTAGATACAGTCGGCTTCACATAGCATGTAACTGGGCCTACACACTGCTGTGGCCATATACTTGACCTTATCTTAACTCTCGGAATTAATGTGGATAATATAGCTATTCTTCCCGTCTATAGTCATATAGTATAGTAAAAAGCACGTCCCCTCGCTTCCGAATCCATCGTGCAATCACGTCTGCCACAGCCCATAGTTTTATTGAGAATTTTGCCAAAATATCAAACCCACTTAGCGCACCTTCTTGTCCTGCAGACTTAGATAACCTTACTGAATTCTTTGAAAACTCTGTCCGATCTACAGTCAACTACGTCGCACCTCTAAGGTGTGAAATTTAGACAGAAAAAGTTAGACAGCTCCCTGGTATAATGATGAAACACGGGCTATAAAGCAAAAGATGCGTAGATTAGAACGTAAATGGCGAGTGACTAATTTAGAACATCGGCATGCTCTGCCTACTTTTCATCTCTCATAGAATCTAACAAAAATAACCCCAGGTTTCTGTTCAGTGCTGGCTCTAAGAACCAGGGAGGTGCTAAAGCACTGGTTCCTGCAAATCTCTCTAGTGAGGTCTTTATCAATAGTAAAATTATTCTTAGACAAGAAGTTCAAATTAGAAATCCAACTAAATCAATTTTGCCACCCAAAATAATATACACAGATACTGTCCCGACCTCAACTGTAGTGGAGAAATTACCAGTCACACAAACTGAACTTTCTTCAATCATCTTCTCCTCAAAATACTCGACCTCTTCACTTGACTCTATTCCAACACTTTTATTTAAAGATGTCCTACCAATAACAACCTCTCCTATCAATATTAAATTCCTCACTTAATATTGGATATCTACCGAAAACGTTTCAATTATCAGTTATTAAACCACAATTTTAAAAAAAACACCTTAATCCATGTGAGCTCTCCAACTATCGACCTATCTCTAACCTTCCGTCCGTGTCTAAAATCTTAGAGAAAGTTGTGGCCCAACAGCTAGGTTCATTTCTTCAAAATGTGATAGGAAAAATTTCAATCTGGGTTCCGTCCTCACCATAGCACAGAAACAGCTTTAGTAAAGATAGTAAATGATCTTTTACTGTGGCTGACAAAGATTTTGTCCCTCTACTGGATCTGCTGGACCAGAGCGTTTGATACAATCGATCACACTTTACTACTGGACAGACTAGAAAACCTTGTCGTAATCACAGGAACCGCCTTATCCTGGTTTAAATCGTACTTGACCGACTGCTATCAGTTTCGTAAGGGTTAATGGAGAATCCTCAGCCCCCACCAAAGTAAAATACGGTGTCCCACAAGGCTCTGTTTTAGGACCACTTCTGTTTACCTTGTACATGCTGCCCTTGGGGGCGATTATTCGGAAACATGGAATTTGCTTCCAATGCTATGCAGATGATACAAAGCTTTGTATCTCTGCAAATCCTGATGATAAACTTAAATTACATAAAATCGGGGACTGCATTAAAGATATAAAGACTGGATGTCCAAGAACTTCCTATTACTAAATGCAGATAAAACTGAGGTCCTCCTTCTAGGTCCGAAAGATGCAAGAAACAAACTGTCAGGCCTAATGCTTGATCTCGCTGGTTACTCAGACTCTCCTACATCTACTGTAAAAAACCTCGGCATTACTTTAGACCCTGATCTTTTATTTGGCACTCATATAAGGAATGTTACAAAATTAGCTTTTCTTCATCTACAAAATATTGCTAAGCTACAAAGTGCATTATGTCTCCACGATTCAGAAAAACTTGTCCATGCCTTTATTATCTCTAGACTTGAATACTGTAACAGCCTCCTGTCAGGCTGCTCCAATAAAAACATAAACAAGCTCCAACTCGTCCAGAATGCTGCAGCTAGAGAACCAGGATATTTGACTACATTAGTCCAATATTATCCAGACTACATTGGCTTCCAATCAAATATCGTATTGACTACAAAATTCTACTACTGACCTATAAAGCCTTAAATGGCCTTGCACCTGATTACCTCAGTGAACTTTTGTCTTACTATGAACCACCACGGTCACTCAGATCTCATGGTGCTGACCTCTTAATTATTCCTAGAATTCTGAAAGCATCATCAGAGGGAAGAATTTTACTTGGTAGATTGAAGGCGTAGAGCCGGGTGGTGGTGGGTTCAGAGTATTCTAGCAATCTGGGATTACGGTGCTGTCGCCCACCACTCCTCATGTTCACTCAGGTTTGAGTGGGGGTGTGCCGGGGCCTCAGGGCACTCTCACGCCCACCTACCCCTCGGTTCTGTGCTTTATATCCAGGCTGCTAGATATTTAGCTAGATATGCTGAAGGGTTAACTTACACTCCTCATATACATTAATCATTAGGGCTGTAACGATATACGATACAAAACCGAAATCGCGACACTCACATCTACGAACCCATGTCACGGTGTGAGGAGGGTGAATCGCGACACGGACACACCCCTTCCAACTCTTTCCTGTATACAGTTCCCGCCCAGAAACATATGTTTTTCGCCGTAATACGAGGATTGTCACGTCAATTTCTTTTCTTTAACCAATAGCTGTGGGTCTAAGGGTTTCAAAGAGCCTGCCCACAAAAAGTTTACTAACATACAGAGCACAGACGGACCATTTGTTTGCTGAACTGATTCGCTGTGAGTACATGTAAGTTATGACACTGGACTTAAAAGTGTCTATAAGCTGGCTGTGTTGCGATAAAACTGCGGTGGAGTCTTTGTGTGATTGTTTTTATTTTGTTGCTCGAGGTCCGCGTGCCCTGCGGCCCGAGCAGTGTCTGCCTTTAAGCTGCACTGTATGTGCATGCATGTGTGTGAGTGAGCATGAGCAGTGTCGACCTTCCTGCTGTGGTGTGTGTGTGTGTGTGTGTGCGTGTGTGTGTGTGTTTGGGCATGATCCCTCAACATAGATGAATTTGTGAAATGTTTGGCCAGTTCTCATCAGAAGAGCAGACTGTTTTAAACACACCTGGGATAAGTTAGTAACTGTGTTCTTATTTAGATTTTCAAATCCGGGTCTGTTTAATGTCTGCTGTGTCTAATTGCAGTATGTTTTGTTATGTTTTTTCTTTATGCAAATGTTTTTGTTGATGAACTCAGCATTGTTTTTCCAAATAAAACTTTTGAATTCCTTAATTTATTATTTCAACTTTGAGTACAGTGTGTGTGTGTGTGTGTGTGTGTGTGTGTGGAACCCCTGAAATAGCAGTAGCCACCCCATGTAAAAAATTCTATCTCCACCACTGGTTTTGAGCGAGTTTTTTTTTGTTTGAATGGAGCGGTGAACCGAGAGAGTCGAGTTGACTCCTCCAACCCGACTTCTCGACTCTCATTATGAATGGAAGGGAAGCGGTATTTAAGTGAATATTGGTTAATAATTTTGTAGTAAAGATAATGTGTCTCCAAACAAAATGGTGCCTCAGAACTTTTCCTCTCCTCCACCACAAATGAATCATGATATGAACGGAATCGTGAGTCAAAAATTGTGAAATGAATCAATGAACTAACTCCATCCTGTTTTCTCTGAGGGGAACTGCTGTACACCTGCTGGATCGATCTCCGTGGGAGATTTTCCTCAACTGAGCCCGGCTTCACTCGGACCAAGGCCTCTCTTTATCTATCAAGTGTTGTATTTGATCAATCGCTCTCTCTTGCGCTCTCTCTCTCTCTCTCTCTCTCTCTCTCTCCACCTCTCTGTTTCACCCTCCTTTCGTCCTCTCTGGGTCGACCTGAGGAGGATGGGTTCCCCTTTTGAGTCTTGGTTCCTCCCAAGGTTTCTTCCTCCATCTGAAGGGTTGTTCCTTGCCTCAGTCACCTTCGGCTTACTCACTAGGGGCTCGGACCTGGACTCTGTAAAGCTGCTTTGTGACAACCTGGTTGTAAAAAGCGGTATATAAATATAACTGAATTGAAAATTTAATGTGTGTGGCCATGAGTGAGGATTGCTGGTCCTGCTTGTTAGCCCCTGTGAGAGCTGCCACCTTGAATTTGCTATAGGTCCACAAGCAGGTGGACCTGTTGAACTGCCAGGGAACTCACCTTCCAGAACAAGTCAGGCTTGATGTTGGCGATGGAATCTGGAGGACATCCGGGACACCAGGAGCAACGTATCTGTGGAACCTGAGTTGGAGCTTTTTTACCCTCTCCCTCTCCAGTCTCTGGTGCCAGAATCGAAGGCACATAATTCAGTCTTCCCCTCCAGCCATTCACTAATCCTTCGTCCTCTCAGCGAATATCCCTCATCAGCTCCTGGGGGTATACCAACTAGCTCTGTTCAGTTTTTCTCCCTGCCAGGTCCAGGACATCCCACTCACCAAGCTGGTCAAATACTGCTGCTCTTTGGTTTTTTCAGTCTATTTGTCACATCTGGGCTATTCCCGTACGGAGAGGAGGCGCAGGTGCAGACTTCCATATTGAATACCTTATTTTAAATACTCAACAAAAGATGGCACGAGGGCGAAAGCTCAAGAAAGGGGAATGAAACTGATCAGACACAATTCAGGGTAAATTTGTTGGTAGATTGACAAAATAAACTAAAGCAGAAACAGCTTTATACAAGTGAACAAAACCAAAACATTAAACAGAATTATTCCTTGATCCCTTGCCGACTGAGAACACTTATTCTTAATGCCCACCAGGGCTAAGAACTCAATTTTTTTAAACATAAAAAATTCCCATAATTATTGCCTGATTGCGGCCTCTAGCAGCCGTAGACTGGGAACATCCCATGTTACTTAAGGAGAAAAAACAAACAAGATGTTCTCTATGTCTGTCAAAGACTTATGTAGTGGAAATTTTTTATATTGTATTCATTAATCGATATGGATCATAACTGTCTCTCAAATCATCATTTATATCTTTATTCCATGTATTCACTTACATACTTACATTCGATTATTCATTCATTCAAGTTCCAGATCATTATGTGGTTCACTTTAGGGTTTAACAACACTAATCCCTCTGGTTAAGTGGAAATAGAAGTTAGAACCATATGGCCTCCATACCCCATATTCTAGAAACAACTTTATGGGTAGTGGGGTCAGAGGGTCTCTGGTCAATCTAGGCAACTTAGGACAGGTTTAGGACCACTGCCATGAGATGTCTGTGGCTCCGGGCAGGGCCATAGAGGGGGGTCAGCTAATATGTGTCTCTCGCACCCTCATCTGGTGCTGCAATTAGCAAGGGCCCTCTGTTGCCAGGGCAGAAGAACTTAGACTGAATTTAAACAACATTGTGTGCCTCTGAAACCTTGTTTAATGGTCAGCATCCCCTGTCTTGATAAGTTATATGAGCCAAAGGTGAAGCAGCTGCAGAAGAAGAGTTCTTCTCTTTTCCTTATATGGACATGGTACCCGGGGAGGTGACAATGCATTAAGGTTCCAGAGTACTTTCCTATATAACCTGTAACTCAGAACATTGTAACTCAGGGAGATGACTTCAGAAGCTCCCAGGAGACTCTGAACGTGAACGCTCTTGCAAGTGCATAAATAAACTCTTCTGATTTTTCTCGAGCAAGGCAGTCCTTTGTCATTTTTGGCTGGGTTCTTCTCACCTGTGTCGAGCATTTGCACCGACACTTAAAATGTAATAAATGTTTGGAATAAATAACACGATATACAAAGAAATTTAAAAACCTGTTCAATTATTATCCTGAGTGAAGATAGTAGAGTGATTTAAAAATACATGAACTGTACTGAACTTACAAAGCTTTAAAAATAAATTCTAACATGCATATTGTCACATGCACAGCCATGTGACACGTCAAGGTCAAGAAGAACAAGCGTGTCACGGTATATAAACAGGAAGTGGGAGCTTCCTCCTCGCTCTACCATTGAGTCTCTTCGCCTAGCCCAGAGAATTCATCCAACCGTGAGTATTCCTTTGCTGTGCATGTTAGGGAATGTAGGTTCCTGGTGGGAATCTCTCTCTACATGGGCGAACAACTATATCAATGTGTCCTCTCTTCTTAATCTGTGAAAGAATGGTAGAGCTGAAAGTTGTGAGCTCAGCAGAGTCGGACCAGTTGTGGTCTTTGGTTAATTGGCAGGGCGCCGAGATCGAGTAGCTTCATGATGAAGTCGCTCATCTGAATCAGGTGGTGGCTCAACTTCAGTCACCCCTTCCCGAAGCCTCTGCCGAGACGCCTCAGTCCCAACTGGACCCTCCGTCTTCCTCTCCCTCTCCTTCTCAAACGACTTCATCTCATCTTCAACCCAAGATTTCCCTCCCATAAAAATGGAATGGTGTAGATGGGTGGTGTGATATATTTCTAACTAACCTCTCCCTCTTATTCGAGTTTGAGCCTACTCGTTACACCTGCGAAAGAGCGAAGATCGCACTGCTCATCTCCCTCCTCACCAGGCAGGCAGCTGAGTGGGCTACAATGGACCTGAGGAGCGATATAGCGGAGTGTTACAGTTATCAGCGTTTCACTAAGCTTCTCAAGGCCACCTTTTAGCATCCCTACAGTGAGCTGCACCATCTGCGGCAGGGAGACCATCCGGTGTGTAAATACACCACTGTGTTTCGCACCCTCGTTGTGCAGCCGGAAAGAGGTGACTCAGCTCTCCGCAGGGCCTACTACGAGGGGCTGTCTGCCCGCATGAAGGACCAGCTATTCTGGCGAGAGCTGCCAGAAGCCGTAGAAGATCTGATACAACTCTGTTTGCGCATAGATACGTGCCACAGCTCTTGTCCTCAGTCAGCTCCTGGGTGGTGCCCAACATCCCTGAACCTCCACCTCCGTCGGAGGCCCACGCACCTCGCTGAGCCAGACCGAGTGGACCTGGCATTATCAGGAGGGGCTCTGCGCCTACTGCGCATCCCCAGACCCTCACAGGTTGTTTGCTCCATCCGGGAAACGCCAAGACCCAGTGAAGATGAGTTTCTAGATGTTTGATTCAAGCTCACATCCAGCGCAGCCATAAACAGGTCAGTGTTGATGCTTTTGTTGATTCAGGAGCTGCCTGCAACTTCATCGTCATATTAGGTTACCCCTGGCTGCTTCAACAACACCCCCTCATCTCCTGGACCCAGCACCGCATCCTGCAATGGGGGGTGACCTGTCAGGAGTTATGTCTCATGTCGGGGGCTGGGACATGTTCAGGGGAGCCCCAGGACCTCACCGCCATCCTGGAGCCGTACTGGGACTTTAAGGAGGTCTTTCAAAGACTAATTAGTGACGTGCTCTGGGACATGCTGGGTCGCTGGGTCTTCGCCTATCTGTATGACATTCTGATATATAAGAAGAAAACATCCAGCATGTCAGGGCAGTGTTAAAGAGGTTGCTGGCTCACTGACTTCACTGCAAGTTGGAAAAATGCTCTTTCCACCAGCGTTCCACTACATTTCTGGGGTTTGTCATCTCCCCGCAGGGTGTGGCCACTATGCTTAAACAACTCCAGCTATTTCTGGGGTTTGCGAACTTCTATTGCCGCTTCATCCTGGACTTCAGTTTAGTCGCGGCACCACTGACTGCTCTAACTCGTCCAGCCACCACTACCTTCAAACTCACCGCTTCAGCCATCACCACCTTTCACCGCCTTTGTCACCTTTTCACCTCCACTCCCATCCTCATCCATCCAGACATTGCCAACCCATTCATTGTGGAAGTGGATGCCTCGGATGTGGGCATAGGAGCTGATCTTTCCCATGTGGGCATAGGAGCTGTTCTTTCCTGCAGTTTCTTCTCCTGAAAATTCAATCCCACTCAATGGCAATATGGGGTAGGGGACCGCGAGCTGTTGGGCATCAAGTGGGCTCTGGAAGAATGGCGTCACTGGCTTCAGGGTGGCTGAGACCCGTTCCTTGTCTGGACCAACCACCAAAATCTGATTGGCATCCAGCATGCGAAACAGCTGAATCCCCTGCAGGCGCGGTTGGCACTGTTCTTTGAGCAGTTTCACTTTAAGATCTTCCACCGTCTGGGGTCGAAAAACACTAAAGCAGACACCCTATCAAGGATGTATTAAGCCGAGGAGCCCCGGACGGAGGCCGCACCTATCATCCAGGGGAGTCTCAATGTTTTGCCCCTCCGGTGGGAGTTAGAAGACAGAGTACACCAGGGGCAGGCCTTGGAGCCCCCACCGGACACCACTCCTCCTGGCCGACTATACGTTCCCACAGTGGGGCCATTCCTCCACTTTGGCTGGTTAACCCAGTAATGTCAAGGGGAACGAGCGTGTCCCCATATATAAACAGGAAATGGGAGCTTCCTCCTCACTCATTGAGTCTCTTCGCCCAGCCCAGAGAATTAATCCCACCATGAGTACTCCTTTGCTGTGCAAATTGTGAATGTTTGTTCCTGGTGGGAATCTCTCTCTGTGTTTTCAGAGCGTACATAGATGAACTGTATGAGTAAACCAGCTCTTTCGCTAATCTCCATGCTTGATCTCTCTCCTCTTACGCTACACGGGCGAACAACTAAACGGTTGAGTCCTCTCTTCTTATTCCGTGAAACATATACTTTCACAGGGTGCTGCATGAGACAGCTCTTATTTCTTGGTGTTGTCCTCTGGGAAACTAGAAAGACTGTATTGTAGTATTGGCTTTCATAATATAATATCCAACTTTCAGATCCTGGTAGGTTGATACATCATTTCCAATTCAACCTCTGACCATGTGCTCTAAACATCAAGGTCAGCTCTATGGGGTCCCGTTTGTAAAAACAGCTTCACAAATTTAGAGGTCATTTCTTCATTATTTAGCTCAATGTTCACACAATTTTCCCACATTTAGAGCTAAATGTGTTTTTTTTTTTAGTGTTTTTCTTGCTGCATAATTGTTCAATGTTAAACCTAAATATTAAATCTAAATGTAAATGTTAAATGTTCAATCTAAATGTTAAATCTAAATTTAATTGTTAACTCTAAATCTAAATATTAAATCCTATATCTAAATGTTAAATCTAAATCTAAATGTGAAATGTTAACTTTAAATCAAAATATTAAATCTAAAACTAAATTCTTATTTCTAAATGTTAAATCTAAATCTAAATGTTCATTCTAAATCTAAATGTTAAATCTTAAGTCTAAATCTTAAGTCTAAATCTTAAGTCTAAATCTTAAATCTAAATCTTAAATCTAAATCTTAAATCTAAATGTAAATCTAAATGTTGCTTTTACAAACGGCATGAGATATGCTAATTGGCCATACCCCATGATTACAATTGGCTGGTACTTAGCAGGGGGCTGGACTGAGTGCTGTGATATTCCCTCACCAACATGGAGGACTTGAATTTAATGATCTCAAATATAACCGATAAATACAAAAATATATTTTGTACTGTATATTGAGCCCTATTTAACTGTGAATTTTCCTGGAGACTGGTGGATGTTCCGTCTAGAAAAGCCGTGAGCATGTTCCGTGGGGGACTAAAGTACTGTACCCGAGTGAGGTGAACAGTTCTCGGATAATAATTTTTTTCGCCGTGGCAATTATGTTAAATGAGGTGTTGTTAGAAAGATGTTACCTAGCCCCATCTAACTGTGAAGTTTGACATTTAAAGTGCCACAAATATATTCCATATTTAACAAAGATCAGTAAAGGCAAGTCTTTCATGTTGGTGAAGGAATATCAGAGCACTCAGTCCAGCCCCCTGCTAAGCACCAGCCAAGTGTAATCACGGGGTGTGGCCAATTAGCATATCTCACGCTGTTTGTAAAAGCAACATTTAGATTTAGATATAACATTTAAGATTTAGATTTAGATTTAACATTTAGATTTAGATTTAAAATTTAGATTTAGATTTAACATTCGGATATAAGATTTAAAATTTAGATTTAACATTTAGATTTAGATTTAATATTTACATTTAACACTTAACATTTAGATTTAGATTTTACATTTAGATTTAGATTTTACATTTAGATTTTACATTTAGATTTATATTTAACATTTAGATATAACATTTAATGTTTAGATTAAAGTTCACATTTAGATTTACATTTGACATTTAGTTTAAACATTTAACAATTATGCAGCAAGAAAATTGACTAAAACCTAACACTGTTTTTAAAAAAAACACATTTAGCTCTAAATGTGGGAAAATTATGTGAACATTGTGCTAACTGATGAAGAAATGACACCACTACATTTGTGAAGATGTTTTTACAAACGCCACCCCCTACAGCTCAGCCACACAAGTACAGGCACTCTGAGAGAGAAATAAAAAGAGGCTATCCGAGTTATTGACCAGTTATTAGACAGCAAAATAAAGCTGGCCGGGGGAGGTCTGTGTACATCAGAGAACAATACATTGAGATATCAAAGGGCCAATTATCAATTTTGCCATAATGAGCATTAATGAATAATAAAGTAGAATGTATCTTTTTTGTTTTTTCTGTGGATGAGCATTCAGTGATTTTGATATGCCGTAGTCCCATTTACACACGTGGACAAAATTGTTGGTACCCCTGAAATATTTCTAGAAAATCATGTATTTCTCACAGAAAAGTATTGCT
>JBBMFX010007237.1:0-27636 GCA_037832545.1 Rhabdalestes septentrionalis | reverse complement strand
GGACTTGAATTACATTGATATGGTGTTGCGCCCCTCTTGCAGAGTCTCTGGAAGCAACAGCTTCCAGAGACGCATCCCAGCAAATCAGGACATGACCATTCAGTAACTCATGACCAGTGTTTAAAATGTATAAACCAATGTAATGTGAGGGTTTGGACTTATAACTATATTAAATTAAATTAAACGCCACGATATAATTAATATATAAATATATAATGTATGATATATAATTTCAAAAAAACAATCTTGATATATGTAAGTACTATATAGAATTACTTATTCATTGATAAATCGATATATAATGATAGATTTCATATGTTAAACATAACATTTCTAAAGTAATATAATTAAAATATTAAATGTTATATGCCGCAGCTAAGATGACATTTAGTATAATCTAATATAATCTATCTTGGGTTATTTTTATTCAAGATATTTCTGATATATATGTATCTATAAATTCTATAAATCCTCATTACTTTTAAAACTCCTCAGAGGTTTGGTCACCACCGTTGTGAATAGTTCTACAGAGAGGAAAATTTCACATCACAAACCACTGGACGAACGATCGTAACAGTCTAAAGATGCAGAATTTCCGAAATCAATCAAATTTCTTGTGGTTTCTCCTTTTCAACAGAATCTTACAAAATCGATGGCAACGTCATTATTCGTGTTTCTGCTCTTCTGAACGTTTTCAGATATTTCTGTTTGTTGGTGTCTGGCAGATTTTCTATTTTTTCCACTAAGCACAATTAAAGTCTGAAAAAATCCCACAACACCTATTAATCAATTTGCTTCCTGCCCTTTCTGCCTGTTTTGCAGAAGTTCAGCAGCACCACCTGCTGGGAGATGGATCAGAGCTCTGACAAACGGTCAAACCTACACTATATGGACAAAAGTATTGGGTCAAATCTGTTTTTCAGAGTTCGGGCTAGCCCCCTCACTTGCAGTGAAGGGGAATCTTTATGTTCTAGCATAAGACGTTTTGGACAACGCAATGCTTACAACTTTGTAGACAGTTTGGAGAAGAATCTTATCTATTCCAGCATGACTGTGCCCCAGTAAACAAAACAAGTTAGATAAAGACATGGCTGGATAGGTTTGCTGTGGAATAACTTGACTGGCCACACAGAGCCCTGACCTCAATCCCATCCAACACATTTGAGATAAACTGGAACAGAAATTGTGAGGCAGGTCTGACCCCATTACTGCTCTACAGAATGAATGGACAAAAATTCCCACAGCAACTCCAAAATATTGTGAAAAGATTTTAAAGCTGCAAAGGGTGGGACCAATTCCATTCCGAGTTTATGTGGATATCTGACCATCACACTTATATGAGCTTTGGGCTTATCAGATATCCCAGTCCTGAATCATGAGCTTTAATATGGAGTTGACCTCCCTTTGAGTTTATAATCTTTCCAAAAGTGTGTCTGTGGGAATTTTTGACCAGTAAATCAATAAAGTATTTTTAAAGCCAGACAGGCACTGTTGGATGAAAAGTTTGGAACTGACATTCCAGTTCATTTCAGAGGTGCTTAGCACTTTAAAGCTTATACTATAATGCCTTTATACACTGGAGCTTTAACATTATTACTCCACCACCATCTCCAGTGTTGGCACTTTACGTTCCAGTAGGTAGCATCCCAAAGGAATTCACCCACCAAATAGGAATCCTCCATCACACTGCCAGACAGGGAAATAGTGGGGCAGCTGGAGGCCTGGTGGTAAAATAGTTGCCCCACGGTCATGGGTTCAAATCCCAGGACTGCTAGTGGCACCACTGAGGTCCCCTTAAGTAAGGTACTGCTCCCGGAGCGCTGTGTCGCAGGCTGCCCACTGCTCCACTTGGTGAATTGGTTGTGTGCAGAGAAAGAATTTCACACCGTTCAAACTGAGCACTAGGGAACACTTTCCATTACTTCAAAATTTTTATAACTCCAGAGTCTACTCCAGCCGCCATTTGGTATTGTGTAGTGATCACTGTGCATACTGCTTTCAGATGAAGCTTGGAACTTGCATCTATGTTTCCATTTCTGTAGAAATTCTTACAGTTGCCTTTCAGGTCTTATAGACTTACAATCTAGTAGAGCAGAAATTTCCCAGATTGCCATGTGTGGCAGTGTTGTTAACGTGTGACAGTGTCAATGTCAAAGTAACTGAGCTCTTGAGTCTGACCCATTATTCTGGCAGCACTTGTCTATGGAGACTGCATGGTTGTGTTTGATTTTATGCACCAGGTGGCAGTGGCTGTGGCTCAAAGGGCTGAACTCAATATGAGAAGGGATGCACACATTTATCACTGAATTATTTCTCAACCTTTCCTGAGAAAAAGTTCTCTCCAACAGATTCAAAAAATGGATAGGATTTAAATAGCATAAGTATAAAGTGAGTCAAATTTGCATGTGTTTTTCTTATGACTGATAATAAAACAGGTCTCAGAAAAAAGAACAGTCATAACTAGGCCAACAGAGGCAAACTGGGCTTTTATTTTCAAAAACATTAGCTGAAGGTAACACAGTATTAACCTGAGAAACGAAACATTTGGTAAAATAAACCAGCCACAGTGCATTTCCATTTCTATTGTAACAATCAAACATGATCAAGAAGGCACAGAACGTTTCATCTTTCTGAGTAAAGATGAAGTTTCACTCCTGCAGAATAGCAAAATGAGAAGGCAAAAAAACAGCAGGTAAAAATAGTGAGGCACATCAGGCCATGACAGGCTTACTATGTGTTCAGCATACTACAACTACAGAAAACGAAATCTGAGATCGTCTGTAGCAGCTGTGAGTAGTTTTTATGGTTTGGAGAAACTTTACATCATTTCTCATTATCACAACTTAAGACAACACTGTGTGTATCTGAAATCTGTTTCTTTAGTTCTGCACCGGCGCTGCAAGGCAACTGTAATGGGAGCATATAGCTATCAATCACTACCCCATTAAAATGGTTCTAAGTAAAGACAATGGTTATACACGACCAGTCTAAAGTTTGGACACTCCTTCTCATTCAGTGTTTTTTCTTTGTTTGTATTATTTTCTACATTGTAGTTTCATATAGAAAAGAAACAAATTGATGAACACATGGAATTATGCAGTAAACCCCCCCAAAAAATATGATTTGTAATAAAGTAATGATAGTTTATTTTTTACTTAGTTACGTGGTTCTTGCCATAATGTGGAGTAGAACTGTAGTGGATCACTAACTGTGTACCAACATGTCCATCACATCTGATGATTCCAAACACATTAAGAAAGCAAGAAATTCCACTAATGAACTCTTGATGAAGAACACCTGTTAATTAAACACCATTCCTGGTCGATTCTTCATCAATGTGATAAAAAAAATGCCAAGAGTTTGCAAAGCTGTCACCAGAGCAATAGGTGATTTTTTCAATATTAATCTACAAAGCTGACAATAATAAAAACAATGGAAATCATTGAATGAGAGGCTGTGTCCAGATTATTGTAGGCTTAAGCACCACTTAGTACAGTGTTTTACCAACTCTGCCCTTTTAATGTCTTGAACTAACAACCCTTTACAGCGAAGCAGGTGTTAAAGCAGAGTAAAGTACACTTAAGTGTTCAAGGGCAGGGGGTCTCCAGGACTAGCGCTGGGAAACACAGCTCCAGAAAACATTTTTTGGTAAGAAAATATAATATAACTCTACATTTAAATAACATACTTGTGAGTTTTCAAGTAATTAAAAACTTGGCTGTGTGGCTTCTGACACTGTATATTACTTTTTGCAAAAAAAACCCAAAAAAAAACCAAAACAGCAAATCTATCTGCATTGGTCCATTTTAAATATGGCACATGCTCATACATTGTTTCTTCTGAATACAATTGTATTAATGGGAGTTCCAGTTTACACAACCTTCCTTTTACATCTTTGGAATATTTCAATTTTCTTTGGTTTACTGAACTAAGAGCCTAACATTGCTAAAGTCAGTAATCACCAAGATATTTTCCAGATAAAGCTATGGAAAAAAATAAGAGACTACAGTTTGTACAACTTGCCACAGTGTGTGTGTGTGTGTAAAATGCACAGGTTGCTATTCTTTTCTGAACTATTGGGAAACACCTTTATATGTGTTGTGAGTGCAGTTGGGTGTGTAGAGCAGCTTTTCTATGTGCCATATTCCAGCAGCTGCACTCCTGAATCAGCTTCTGATGGATGCTGTCTGCACACACTCTGCTCTGTTTTAATTGTAATTTAAAAATAATGTAAGAGCTTTGTGTAATTTAACATTTCCAATTAATATAAATAAATAATTTTGAATCAAGTGTGTAAAACAATAGTGACGTGCACATTTTACACAGACAAACTTCCACAAATTACCAGGAAAAAATGACGCGGTCTCTTCTTCTTTTCCATGGCTGTACATCCTTAAATCATCTCTCAACCCACTTGGACTGAATCCTGAATCCACTTGCGTCTGACTTTTATCTGCTCGTTTTTATAGCTCACATTTATCCTGAGTCTTAAATTACAGCCACAGATATACTCTACATCTATAAAGAGCTGTAAGGGGTTGAGAGTTTTAATTATTTCTTTCGATCTAAATGACTTAGGCATCTACTGAATGGGATTAAAACTGGGTTAAGTGTAAATCTAATCTAACTGCTACGTTAAAGTAGTTGAATTCACTCATAAGCAAAGGAGGCTGGTTTGAAATATAGTACATTTCACACAGTGTCAGAAAACACTTAACAAACTCTATCTGAGCCTAATTTCCCAAGGTTTGAGGGTGTGATGATTTAGGTACATTGTTTTCACAATGCCAAACTCCTGACTTGCATTACATCCTAGATGCATTAGCCTTAGTGATGCACGGCAAAAATAAATAGGCAAACTTTCATTGCCAACAGTGTTTTTGCTGTCTGAGAACATTTTTAGATAAGAGTGAGGCACTGTCCAATAGCAGATGAGTATTAGTGTGATTTTCTTTTCCTATGATGTACTTGTGGTGTCATGACTACTGTATGTAGGTGTTGGGGGGGGGGAGTTATTTGCTGTAGCCGTTAGAGAGGATGCTGTTGTTGGCTGTAACTGTGAGAGGGATGATCCTGAGTGACCGCTTGAGTGGCCTGCTCAGGAACCAGGCTGGGGTCTGTCAGGATGGACGTAGAGGTACTGAGCAGGCGGAGTGAACTCAAAACGGCTGGGAAAGAGAGAGAGAGAGAGAGAGAGAGAGAGAGAGAGAGAAACAGAGGCCTAGTGTTACTTATCTGTATTGTCATCTTACTGTACCATAATATAAAGCTCTGGAAATGATTTTTACATCTACATCTCTATGAGTATCACAAACATTCCATGCCAGAGTCTGTTAAATTCCTACACAAGCACCTCATTCTGCTTTATGAGGTACTGATTAGTAATCACTTGAATCAAATCTTATTTATTTCTCTGAAAAAGCTATCTATTAAAACACATGTCAGAAAGGACATATAGGGTGTTGTAAGACAGAATGATTCCCAAAGAAAACAACCATTTTACTAATAAAAACTCAAGTGTACGTTAGTCATCTCTGTTGTAGACATTGCAGCCCTATTACCACCATGGGAATTCCCCTAAAATATACTTCCATACATACAGTACAGACATACAGTACAAACATACATAGAAAAGGTATAGTAGTGTTGTACTCACTGGGTCTAAGAGCAGGCAGGGAGCAGTGCTGGTCAAGCCAGCTGAGGGTGGTCCGGCACAGTTCCTCCATACTGGCTGTGGACACCATGCCGTTGTATGACTCAAACAGAGGCTCCATAATCACACTGAACTGGCAATGGCGGTTAAGGAACACACTCAGATGCTGAAGCACATCCAGAAATATAGCCTAAATTATAGCCACACACAATATATGGACAAAAGTATTGGGATGGACCCTTATACTTCCAGTGAAGGGTAATCTAACACCATGCATCTAACATTGTGGACACAGTTTAGGGAATAAACTTTTCTATCACAGCATAACTGTGCTCCAGACATTTTTGGGCACAAATTCATACAGAAATTCCAAAATCTTATGGAAAGTCTTCCAGAAATAATGTAACATGAACATGTTACAGCTGCAAAGGGAGACCAACTCAATATCAAAGTCTATTTTTTGGAATGCAATATCATTAGAGTCCCTATTGGTGTAATGGTCAAGCATCTCAATACTTTTGTCCATATAAAGCACCATTATGCCCACACAGCCTTGGACAGGGCAGGATACAATCCAGAATTTCCAGTTCTGCAGTGTCTGGGCTCTGACATACTCTCGGAACTTCTCCCTCATGTGATCAAATCGCTGACGGGTGATGGGAACTCCTGTAGCAGGGAGCTGCTGCTGGCACACACTGTGCACAGGAGAACGCACAGATTGGAATGTAAGCAGAGGTGCACAGATAAATATAGACATACATCTACATACAGACGTACACATTTTGACACTCAGATCATAGCTATGTCTTTTCTGTCTACGCATAGAAATGACAAATATGTAATAGTGCATAATCACTTATTAGTGAGATTGCATGAGCAACTTTTAGTCATTTTTATCCATGCATCATGTAAAGATCACAGTTTAGGGCAACTTGACAAAAACGGGAGTCTTTTTTTTTAGAACCAAACTAATAATTGTTTGCAGAATCCCCCTGCAAATTAACGGAAAGCGCAAATATCCTTCGCAAATTTGTTTTCCTTTTTTGTGGCAATATATAACGTTTCATGCAATTTACTGCTAATTTCTTAAGAGAAATAGAATTATTTTTATTTGTAACATACATATGAACATAAATTCAGCTATATTTCCAAATAAAATGTATATCTGAGTGTTCTCTGGTTTTCTGTATTGTTCTTCTTAAAACCCTGTATTTTTATTACAGTAAATTACATTAATTAATTACAGTATTTACCTGCTTATACCAAAGAAACTGCCCGTGCATTAATTACAGTATGTTCTATACAGGGGTAATGTTGGGATTTACATTCTAGCACTGGGGGAGTTCAGTGTCAACTGTACAGCACATATACGAATTTACCTTTACATTTTCTTTGTGGTTAATGTATTACGCTGAGTTTAAAATGAAATTAAAGTGTTTTGGGAGCATATTTGGGGACATATTTAGTGTTTACACCAAAAAAGTGGAATTTTTAGGCTTTTTTAGGCCACATCACAAATCCCTATTTTTTCACAATTTGCGGATGCTCTTGGAACGTAACCCCCTGCAAATTTCGGGGGTTTACTGGATTAGTAGGAGAGGAGATTTCATACTTTATGGCAGAATTGAGCACCAGTATCTCATCTCGGAGTCTCTGTGCCTCGTCATGGAGCTGGGTTCTCTCCTGCTGCATCTTGCTGATGTACTCTGCTGTCTTATGCAGAGTGGTGGCCTTACTGATCTGAGAGAATGAGAGACACAGAAACGGAGATCAGCCTTTCAATCCAAACTTTCAATCCAGTTTACTCCAACAAAAATGGGACAAGTGTGAAGAACAAAACAGTGACTGTCAAAGGCAGCATCTTTTCTTGTTTTCTGACTTGGGAAGGAGAAATCGCCGTAATTTAATCTAGTCTAAGTTTGTTTGCAGGGCTCGGTGGTGTGAGGATAAGAGATCAAACCTCTCTGTATTCCAGCTTCACTTTACTGCCTCCTTGTTCATTTTATAATTCAAAACACGCATCAGGATCTCCGCCCTGGGTGACTCCACACGTACATGCTGCTACATTCAAGCCCACCTTTACATTAGCAATCTGACTGATCCAGCCCTTAGATCCCTTAAAATCATCAGATTTTTTCCTCAATCTCGAAAGGGTTTTTGCAGTTACCACTAGTGCTTCTCCTTTTTTAACCCTTAGTTTTAGTCAAATCTGATTTCAACTAATAAAAATGGTCTAAAACAGTTTGAAACTCATGCTTGCCCTCCAGACCCCCTCCCTATGTGGGTTTTCTCCAGGTTTTTTTTCTGTTTGCTTCTAAGACCTAAAATAAAAGACATTTGTGTGTGATGCCATTTTTAAAACCCCTGCAGTGGTTATTATTATTTTTATTATTACATGTTTTTAAAATTACAATAACTTTGGTTCTTTGTGACATATGATCACTGAACAAAGCTCAGCATGGTGTGTGACACCTTCAGCATAAATACAAACCGGGGGAACTTCCACATTAGCAGCCGTTTGGCCGTATGACTATAATTTACCATTTGCTGAGCTGCTGTTACAAATTTGCACATTCTGAGGTTTAATGTGAAACTTTGTTGTAGCCTTCATTATACAGAGACTGAAATAGGCTTTCTGTCCAAAAGTTTGTAGACAGATTCTTACCCTTTCTTTTTTCAGAAATAAAGGGTTTTACAAAAGAGTGTGTGCTTTACCCTGCTACAGCAAGAGACTATTCTCTTCTAGAAAGACTTTACACAAGATGCTGGAATATTGCTGTGAGATTTAACTGCATAAGAGCATTGGTGAATGATGTTGGAGGATTAGTTCTGAATCAAAAACACCACTTCAACTCATCACAAAGGAGCTGAATTGAGCCCAAATATTCAAAGAATGCATTTCTACAGCTTCACAGCCAGATGCCTTCTAGCCTCTAGAAATTTCTAGACTCTAGCTACTAGTGATGAGGACGAGACCGCCTATGCCGAGACCGAGTCAAGACCGAGTCTTTGAAGGGTCGTGACCAAGTCTAGACCGAGACCATTGGTTTTCAAATTCTTCCAGGAATCGAGACCGAGTTGAGACCAAGACCATAAAAAAGTCAGTTTTCATTGCCATGATTTAATATCACCCAGTTAATAATGAACAGTTAGGCCTAAAAACTAAGCGAGACTAAGAATTGTTTACAGGAGCAATCCTGTACACTATTAAGGGAGGGAGGTCTACTTAACCTTGTCATGTGACTTTATACTATCATTTATATGACTTGAATCACAGTTAGGGCCTGTACAGCAAATTCAAATTTGCTAGTGGTATGTGTAGACTAGTAGGCTACTTCACAATATTTTTCTAATATTTCCAAAATGTAATAATTTTGAGAATACAGTACAACATAATATTCAATATCCTTTAAACCTCTATTTTTTCTTAAGCAAATAATGATCACAACTACAATCTCCCCACGCCAAACACAGACGTACACCCATTACACAATGCACAGTCAACATTTCATGCTTTTTAAAAATTATTATTATTATTATTATTATTGTTGTTCTTGTTGTTGTTGTTATTGTTATTATTATTATTATTATTATTATTATTACAATTGTTGGAGTTTTTTGTTAACATGAACATGTAAAAACTAAACTGGTCTCGAGGACTCGCTCTGAAATTATGAGTCCTCCTCCTTCTACTGTTGTCCGAGACCGAGTCAAGGCCGAGTCTTTGAAGGGTCAAGTCCAAGACGAGACAGAGAAAGCAGAAAATGGTCTCGAGTACTACAACACTACTAGCTACCCCCTGGCTTTGGGCATGGTGATTTGGGTTCATGTGCAGTTGCTAAAGAACATTCCAAACTAGTAGCAGTGATTTTCTGTGAAGCTGTGCACACTCAACTGAATGTCTGTCCCAGTGCTATGTGCAGTGTAAGTATATAAATTCACTAATCGGAAGGGGTGTCTGGATATTTATGGACATTTTGGATATTATAGTTATAGTACCTTAATGCTGGGCTGAGAGCTGAGTGTTGTCACCAGACTGTGCAAGGTGTCGAAACCCAGTTTTATGTTGAACCTCCTCTTCTGCTCGGCAGATATATGCGTGATTCGTCGCGTATCTGTCTGTAATAAAGAACAATATGAGGAACAATCTCATCATCAAGGGTGAGTATGTGGGAGGAGGTGTGTGTGTGTGTTGCTTACTCTGTTAGGCTCCGTCTTGGCTACTCCAGATAAGGCGTGTGAGTACTCTGAGTTTTTCTCTGGGGGATTGGTGGGAGATGTTGAGGCGACGTGGCCTGAAAAACTCGCTGAAGACCAAGGAATAGAAATAAATAATCACAGAAGCCTAAATGACCAAAGTATTACTCAGAGTCTAAACTTAAGCTGAGCTGTTTCCTTGCATATTGTTTACTAGCTATTTTATACAAGTTCAAGATTCAATTGGATGTAGAGGATGGTCATTTCAGGGACTCCTTATGTGAGTCTCCCCCTTAAATGCCCTTGGCATTAGGAAAAGCATGTTCCCATGTGTCACTCACAGCTCAATGAAAAATTAGAATTTTGTGATTATTTTAAATGGTAAAGATTGAATCAATACGGCCGGCTGGTGTCCCACCAAGGTTGAGTCTTGGAATCCTGGAGGGACTGATATACATTTATGTCAGGCTTATTAGTAGAAGAAATTACATTTTGCCATCTTTTTCTCAACATCAAATAAGGTCGGTTATTAAAAAATAGATGTGTCGCTGTTAAAGACCAGCCCATGAATGCAGGTGTCTGTTCAGCCATCTTTAACCAAAAGTAGCTTTGTAAGAGTCAACGAGTTACCGCTACTTCTGTGGTTTAGCAGTAAAGCCCCAGGAACTGAATGAAGATAATCAGAATGTTTTGCGGTCTCCAAACAATTCTTTACAGCAACCATGCAATTACACGTCCAGTTTATTTATGTAATAGTGTGTAAATAGTATAGAAACTATTGCACAACAGAACTATAAATGTACCTGTTAGGCTGGTTCTCTCAGGGGTGTAGATTTGGATGGGTGAGAGTTTCTCTGTCTTGGGGATGAGGAGTGGGGGGCCCTGGGTGAGGAGAGAGGAGACAGTGGAGCTCTGGGAGGAGCTCGTCTGGGGCAGTATGGGTGTCTGCAGTGGAGCTAATGGCAGCATCTCTGCTGGGGGCCATGGAGAATGCTGGGATACCTGTGTCCCTCCTCGGCCTCCTGGCATGCTGTTTGTTGACTGCTGATCAGAAAAAGAAGCAATCTGTTAGCTATGCAGGTTTTTATGATAATTCTAAGTGGATTCTGTTATATTCATTTATGTGATTAATAATGACATCTTACATCTAGTCAAAATATTGAATATTTATTTCATGATTTCTTATAGACTTATTTATAGACACTCATTACTTGTCACTCCAGTCATCTAATTTAGATAAAGTGTCTTATTACATTGGCAAATTTTGCTGGTCTCAAGAATCATTTCTAAAAAAATTGTTTTACTGAAGGAGCACACACACACACACACACACACACACACACACACACACACAAACGGTATATGACTAGGTATAATGATAAACAATGACTTGAAAATGCTTAATATCAGACTTCAAATGAGAATAAATAATCAAATTAAATATAAAGGGGGTATTTCTATTTGCTCATTCTTCATTAAATGTCCAAAATAAAAGTTAAGGGCACTTTGCATTTTAAAACCAAAAGAATGTAAAAATGGAGACACATAATATATCAGAAGAAAACTGATTATCATTCGTTGGAGAGAGGTGTGAAAAGAGTCTTTCTCTTCAGAATGGACCTAAATGAAAAATGTTTAAATATTTCTAATTACTGCTCATCCTTTCAGGTAATATGCACTGAAACATTAAGTGCTTACTGCTAAGATGGGAGATGTTGATCCGTGGCCTTTCGACCCAACATATGGAGCTTCAAGACCCAATGCTGGTTTCCCTAAACCAAAATAAAGATAAACATTGAGACTTGTCTCATCAAAGGGTTAAGAAGACAATTAAGTATAATAAATAAATCAAATATCATATCTTAAGAACATACGTTCTTGAGAGGTGGATGACAGGAGCTTGGCCAGACAGCTAGTCTGTGCGGGGGGTGTTGGAGATGCAGCTGCGGGAGTGGGAAACACTTTAGGCCCACCAGTCTTTTGTTTGCGCTTCCCTCTGCCCACCTGCTGTGGCATGGAGAAGCAGTGGCCGTAGCCGGACAAAGGCGGAGCCTCTGTAGGCATGGCCACGCCCATCGCCTGGTAACCCAGAGAGACGCAGGAGCTTTGGGGCATCATGTCAGGCAGGCTGGGGTAGCTTTGGCTTTGCTGGGGGTCTTGTGGCAGGACGTTTAGGGCAGATCCGGTGTGGGTGATGACCGTTGAAGTCGCAGCAATGCTGGCACTTGATTGGCGTGCTGGTGGGTGCCTGTATCTTAGGCAGGTTGTGGAGTACATATAAGGGCTTTCTTGTGACATAGAGGTGGAGGCCATGTCTGAATTTGCCATGCCAACGTCAGGGCCACTGTATTCCTGCTGCTGCCGCACGTACGAGTCCACGCCAGGCGGGAGGCCGAGAGAGTGTGAGAACTCGCCGGGGGAGCCGTACTCTGAATGACTCTTGAACTTGGGCTCGGAAATCATGCCACCAGAGTCGAAGGTCATGTCCGAGGTCAGAGGCGGGCGCAGGTAGGCAAAGGCTGGTAGGCTGACAGCCGAGGAGGACTGGGACAAATTCTCAGCTGTCAAACTGGGCTGGGGGAAATAAAGATTCCTCATAAAATCGAAACTACTAAAATAATAACAAAGCAGGTGTGTGAAAGTTATCAGATCTAGCGAAGGAAAGAAATCAAGTAATCTCTTTTAGCAAGTTCAGTAATGCTTAATAAAGTTACAGTTAACACTGTACTATAGCATTCAAGTATTGTGAGCCTAGCAAATCAACCTTTCGTGACAACTGATAACCGCCTATATAGACATTTATCAACGCCAGGTGTCATAAACTTGCCGAGGTGAAGTTTTAAGAAGGTTTTTTAGATTTACATCAATTGACATGAAAGGTTTAAAGGTGTATCAAATAGGCTCATAAAGATACCCAACAGGTAAATGCTGCCAAAGGTTTTAATGACAAAATATACAGGCAAATAAACTGTTCGTGCCTTCTAGCTCATGTATGTCTCCATGTATACTGTAGCATTGTTTGAGTAGTGCCGCATTATGTCAGAGACGTTTTTCTCTGTATTTAACCCATTCATCAAGTGAAGCAGTAGTCAGCCAGCAATGCAGCACCCAGAGTGCAGTGTGTGGGGACGGTTCCTTACTTAAAGATACCTCAGTGGTGATTTTGGCAGTCCTGTGATTTAAACCTACGACCTTCCAATCACAGGGACGACTCCCCAGCCAACAGACAACCAGAAACGCACTAAAACACACTTTTAAATCAGCGAGTACTTCTGAGTTGTGGTGAGTACCTGTGTAAGCTGGGGACCTGTGTGCATCAGATGCGAGGTGCTCACAGAGGAGGGGCTAGAGGAGAAAGGAGCACTGGATGAACTCTCAAAGAAGCCACAGTCAGCATAGCACATCTGCTCCAGAGACGGCCCACGGTAACTCGCAAAGATGTCTGCAACAAGTAACAGGCATGGAGTCAGTTCAGGTTCAAGTACAGTAGACCCAATTCATTTGTGATTGTTATATTCTAAGAGCACCCGCAAATGTAAAACATCTCTATAAATGCCCATTTTTATAGTCTAATCCCTAAATATGTTCCCAAAACACTTCCATTTCAATTGATATTTAACACATTTCCCTTTCCTTAATTAATGCAAGCACATTTTATATGGAAATGTAACAAACTTTACAGTAACATGTATATTACAAAATCAGTAAATTATATTTTTCCTAATAATTTATCACTAAAATGCATGACAATTTGTATATTTCCACAAAAAAAAGCAAAAAACAAATCCTGTGGTTTCTGCGGCTGACTGAGGGTCGACTGTACTTCACAGCAGAAAGTCAGTAAAGGAATGGAAGTTAAAATATATGAAAGCAAATCCTGAACATGCAGGAATTTTGTAACCCATGTTATTATTCCATCCTGTGCCAAAACAAAACAAAAAATACATGTAAGTGATGAAGAGGTATAGGGTGTGCACCTCAACTCAAGCTCTAGTGGTCACAGAAGCAGGGATGGATTTTTGACCAGGCAGTTTGTTGCTCAATGCTCAGGTGAGGCTTAAAGACTTAAAGAACAATCAACTGCAGGTCACGTCTAGTAGGTTTTTTTGTCATGTCTACCATATACACACACACAGTACACAGTGAAAGGAAACAAAGTTCCTTCAGGACCACAAAAAAAAAACAAAAAAACGCAGCCATGACAGACTCAGACTAAAGGCTAGAGGATGACTAACACAGACTAACCCAGACTGAAGATGCGCTCCAGAATCTCAGTGCACACAAGCAATTAGGTAGGTAGGTTGGTGTTTCTGATCGTCATATATTTATTAAAAATGTTTAAATAAATCCATTCTTTGATAAGCAGCTTGGATTACAAATCTCCAATTCCCATGAAAATAAAACACGCAAATTAAGATGTTATAACCTTTTATAACCATTATGCAACAAAATGGTTTTGCAAAATGTTAAATCAACCATTTATTTGGGTTTTTTTCTACTAATTCTGGTTTTTATTCATGATAAATATTTCGCTAATCTGGCTTGTTTATAGAAAAAAAGTGCAATACTGAGAACCCATTGATTGTCAAATTGTCGTGGTACAATTTAGTACAAAAGAATACATTATATAAAATATCTAAAAGAAATTGCTCTAAAATGATTTTGTTTACTATAGAGGCCATAAAATAAAGTTTTGGACAGGATTTCTAACAGGTCTTTCTTCAAATGTTACTGTGTATTCAAAATCTGGTCACTTACTTTGGAAGATCCTTTTGAAAATTAATGCAAATTATTTTGAATCCATTGGAAAATATGTTCAGCTGTGTTTTTTAATTATCCAACCAAGAATCATTGTTTTCACCACAGATATTTGTGAGAATTTTCCATACTTCTGGCTTTCACAGGATGCAATTAGCCAAAAGTCTATTCTAGAATAATGTTGGACAAATAAACCAAGAAATGGCAGATCAAGTCAGCGGCTCTCGGTGACCTACAGTAAACTCATGCCTTCTGGATCTGTATAGTCCCTTTCTCTTCCTGTGGTAGCACCCATAAGACCTTACCATGGCTATTCATGGGTTACCACATCCCCTTCAAGTTCCGCATTTCGTCACAGCTGACCTGTGATCCCTGCCTAACCTTTCATGTACACACCAGATTACAACAAATGAATATGACCTTAAAATATCCAAAAGAAGGGCCAAAACCATTGTAGGACCTACAGCCCCACAGTGGTAGGATGCACAGCCTCAACACTGGTGGATTCCAACGGGATTTTTTGCCTTTTGAATGGACACATAAAATATTTTTTGATGAGTAAGTATCCCTGCAATAGAAAGTGAACTTGTGCACTTCCCTAAACGCAATCCACTCTACAAGATATTCACGTTTCCATGGACACCATCCTACACATACCCATACAAGCACAGAGATAAACCTGAACGGAAAGTGACTACTGCACGCAAGTAAACTAGGAGGTGCCTCTTCAGTGACGATTTGTTGACTACCACTGAAGTATATTTGTGAAGAATGGAGTCTGCTTTAATATTTGCACCTATGTTTAGGTACTGTTTTCTATTTTTACTTTTATTTTGTGGAAGCGTCTATGCTGCTTTGCAGTTGGTCACATCTAACTTTTCCCAGCTTTGTCCACTTATTTTAGGCCTACAGAATCCCAAAAAGAAAATAATTGGGTGAATTAGCCTTCACTTACTGTTGGTATTTTATAATTAGTATTTTGTAATTACATATAGTATTTTACAATAATACAAATCCCATTTACAAATGTACATACTGTATTTTGCAATGACAGTAATTATTTCGAAGCATAGCTAATTACTGCATTGTTAGGGTTTTTTCCCCAGGCACAACAGATCTAACAAGTAACATAACATAAGTAAAGTGGCCCTTATATACATGAGTGAGCACAGCACAGCAAGTGAAGCAGTGGGCAGCCAGACTCACCAAACAGGGGGCAGTGTGTGGGGGTGATACCTTACTCAAGTATACCTAAGCTGTGCCAATAGCAATCCTGGGATTCGAACTTAAAACCTTTTAATCAGAGAGGCAATTGCCTAACCATCAGGCCACCAGCAGCCCCAAAAATTGCTCACAGTTGTTTTTGATCCCACAATCATGTCTCTCTGAACTTTAGCTACCGGACCATGCGACTGGTTAATAGTACCATGGTTAACAGTCCACATGCTTGAACTTGCATGAACAAGGTTATGTAGCTAGGAGATTATATTTAATGCCAACAAAGTACTGTATCACTCACACCATGACCTCAACATCATAATCCAGCTTTCATATACAATTATGCAAGATGTTAAACTTCTGTCTGGCACAAATCCAAAGAACTATTCATTCTAAGATTAATGGGTGAGCTAGTAAACTGAAACACAAAAGACCATCATTATGATCATCATACTGGAACATATGAAATGACTTGTTAAAAACTCCAGTGAAAATCAATGGTAGAAGAATTCACTACATTATTCAGAACAAGCTACCGCCCACACCAGTTTCTCCAATACACCTTGTTCAAAACAGCTAATTAACATAAATTCCAACGCAAGAAGCTTGACCTGTATCTCCTAGAATGCATTTTTCTTACATTATTATGCTGCATTTATGTAATACCACTGAATGGTTACATCAGTTCTTACATGCACATGCAATAACTCCTACTCGTACTCCTAACTACCATTTGTGTAGTTAATAATTTACTTAACTGTAAGCTATTTATCTACAGTAGTACAATAGATAAGTATTTAAGTACAGTACACCCAGCATTTGTGTATGTACCTTTTTCTGCATTTCTTTATATTTTATACTGTTTTTGACTCCCAGAAGGTCTAGAAATTGATCATTAATTATAAACTAGATAATGACTAACACAATCTGTGCAGACATAATTCCTTAAGCAATATCCTTGAGCAGCATTTGTTTGTGTTGCACTGGTGTGTGTGTGGATCAGAAACAGCAGCAATGCTGGTTTTGTTACTAGTGTTGTTTGTAGTGTTTAAACATGCTGACTCATCTTGTAGAAGCAAACAGTGATTGCACATCTGCTGTTGCACAGTTTGTGTTAGTCATTCTCTAGTTTATAATTAATGATCCATTTCTAGACCTTATGGGATGTTTTTTTCTCTTCTGCTGACAATTCCCAGCACAGAAGAGACACCGAAGTGTTTAAAAATCTCCCACAGCACAACAACATGCTACTACATATCACTGAACCACTAAGAATACTGCTCACTGGTGGTCCTGACCATAGACGAATGGGGTAAAAGGGGATAACAATTCAACTGTAAAGATCACCTGCATGGTCAGTGTGTACCCATTACATTGCTCCATTATTGTATAATATACATGTGTACCCATAGAACGATCACGGGTCTACCCAATCAAATGAGAAAAAGAATATTTATTAAGCTTTGTCTTATTTTTTCACCTCTCCAAACAATATTTAGCAAATATTGTAATCAACCATTTCCTCAAGCTTTTAGTTCTTTATCAGTGACAGCTGCAGTCACTTTATGAAAGCAAGATCTAGACAATTACAGTATGTTGTATCTCAGTAATGTTCTACAAATTTCAAATGCTACAAAGACAACACAGGCTATGTCAAAATATCATAGAAACATCTACTTCAAAGCACCTTCAGGGAAAAACATATATTATTCCCTCTGTAGAGGTACATTTTAGATTTCGGTTGCTAAGTTTAGTGTTTTGGTTTTTTTTTTCTAATCTGAGCACACAACTACCAACATTATTTCACTCAGGGTGAAGAGACAACAATTATCCCATTGGTCTCTGTTATAATACGAAACAAAGTAACATTTCAATGCTTTTTCCACACAATAATTCATGAATGAATGAATAAATGAATGAATTATTGTGAAAGAGTCCACAAGAGCAGCTGGTCCTTAAAGTCCCTCCGAGCCCCACATTTTAGTATTTCTCATGTTTACAACAAAGCTGATTGAAATGATCAACACATGAACTTGGGTAAAAGTGTTTGTGGGGAGGGGGCCTCAGTTTGGGAGCTACTGCTCTACAAATATATTGTTGTGAAAAACCACAGTCACCAAAGTATTTGATTAGTCATATCAGCTCAATTACTGACAAAAGTAAGCAAACTTACAAAATACGTTTTATTTATGTGAAGTACACATGGAATCAAGTAAATTCAATCCATTCTTTTTTACATAAGAACATAATGCAGTTACCTGGCGTGTCCATGAGGTCATCCAAGTTGGGCTGAAGAGGAGTCAAATCAGGCTGGATCATATCGGCATTACTGGTGTAGGCTGTCAGAGAAACAACAGTTAACACTGGGATGAGACTGTGAGTATACAGTGAACATGGATGTGTGTGCACACTCATTCATTTATTTCTTCCTTGTTTTGGGGGGTGGTGTCTTCCTGAATGATTTTTACAAACTCACAAGACAATCATGGTTAGGAAAGGATGTCACATATATGACTGTTATCCATGACTCTCACCTTTTTTCAGCTTTTGCAAGAAAAGTCATTTAGTCCGATTGATCGCTAAAAGCATCTAAGAAAAGTCTTCAATGTGTGTAAGACCAAATATTTTAAGTGCTAGCCCAACATCGCATATCATAATGATTACACTTTAGGAAACCCTGAGCACTGTAAAATCTCAAATTTCACCTTGGTTTGATTTTGGTATTTCATTTATTGTTTTTAAATAGACAATTTGACAAAAACTATATCTAAAAGTAAATGCAGCAACCATAAGGGTGCACTCATTGTTGACACAGGCTTTCGATTTTGCATACACAGCTCATATACTTTCCATAGAAAAGCACTGCCAATAGAATTAGAGAATCTAAAGCAGTCAAAAGAGCTCCGGCATGGTGTTGAAGCTGTCTAATTTTAGGATGAGTTGGAGTGAACTGATCATCGGTACCAGTCCTCGCTAATGTTCTTGTGGCCGATTGTATTCCAACTGTCAGGACGTTATTCCAACATCTACTGTAAAGCCTTCCCAGTAGACTGGAGGCTCTTACTGTAACAAATTCCTCCAGGATCTATTACGCTTTCAGATTCTGATGCTGTTCATACCCTTGATTTCAGAAGAGATATTTGAGTCTATAAACTTTTGGACATATTGTTTGCTCAATACAAAACACACAACCATTTACACAGACCCTAACACAACATCTAGTGGTGCATTGGTTGTGATCTGAAAATGGCCCAAGAATGTAAATAAAGCAATTAAAGGACATTGATCCCTTCAATGGTATTACAATGGCATTATCAGTTCAATGGCATTTACATTTGATGTGATACGCTGAAGCACCACAATGCATATTTTGCATTGTTAAAAGGGATGGCACCAATCCAACACTTTCAGGTCAATGTGACATAGTTCACCACTTGCTGAACTGAGTTGAGGGCAGTGCCGGCGGTACTCACTATTGTGGAGGTCCCCGGACCATGGGCACGGCTTCTGGGTCATGGTGAAGAGAGTGTCCGAAATATCAGAGAGGAAGGAGTCCAAGTCAAACATGTGCACCTCCTCTGGGATCCCTTCAGGCTCAGCGTACATCTGATTGGACCATTTCTCCAGCCCCGTCCTGCAGATGGGCGTCTAAGGGTGGCAATCAAAACATCAAAATATATCATTGATGTTGATGCTGACATTACAACAATCACAACACAGTAATCTCATTCATCTGCTTTGTCTAATTTCCACATCTTGGCCATGATTCTCATTGTTTCGAGCATCTAAAATGAACCATAAATTGTACAGATAGTGTTCACTCATCACAAAAATGCATTTTACTACATCTCTCTATGACAATCAACTTTTCATTATCATTTACACAAAACTTGTGCATCCATTTAACTGTTATAACCATGCACCTTAATTAATTGAGGACACTTAATGGACAAAAATATAGGGCCACACCTAGGCCACTCACTTCTAATGAAGGGCAATATTAATACTTCAGCATACCAAGACATTTTGGACAATGCCATGCTTCCAGCTTGGTGGACACAGTTTGGGGAGGAATCTTTTCTGTTCCAGCATGACTGCCCCAGTGCACAAAGCAAGCTCCATAAACACAGAGACTCTGTTGGTGTAGTCCCAATACTTTTGCCCATATGGTGTACTTAAAAGGCGGTAAAACAAAGACACTGGGAAGATTCAAAAATTTAAAGTCCCAGCATAAACAGGTAATAATATCTACTAATAGTATTTATAGAGGGCATGCTTATGTGCATTCTATTACATTTTACATGTTTTGGGTATAATAGGAGGAATAGTAAGAGATGATTTGACACCACTTTTTCCAAGCATGTCCTTCGTTGATGCACTAATGCCTGACGTGGATAAAACGTCCCCATCAGCTGATAAGTAAGAATTAATTAAGAGTAATCTAGAGGGAAGTGGCCTGAGGGCCGCAGCAATTGGACTGGAGTTTAGCACTCTTTACTGGAAACTTAATTCAAATGATGGTCTTTTTAGTTTTAGATCATCGTCTTTGATGTCCAAATCTTAATGGATGAGATGCATGCATTATAAACACAAGAGGGAGCCACATAACAGTGTAACAATGCTGATTCAGCAAAACTGCACAAGGACATTTTTTCATGCTTCCAAAGCTAGTATTAGAATATTCTTGAGAATAATATCCTTGTACAGGATTAAGGGTGTCAGAATGAATATTTACAATTACATTAGGTATCATTGTGTTCCAGAAGAACAACAAAATGTAATTGTGTTTCAAAATACAACAAAAGTCTAATGATATAAAGTGGCCCGGTGTAGACATGCGTGAGCCCAGGACAGCAAACAGTGTGAACAGTGTGAAATTCTTTCTCTGTTTTTAAAACATTTACCAGGTAGAGGAGTGCGGGATGGTACCTTGTTCAAGGGAACATCAGTGGTGCAACTAGCAGTCCTGCAATTCAAACCCACAACCTTCTGATTGCAGGATCAACTCCCTAACCACCAGGCCACCAGATCCACAAGCTAGAAACTATTCTTTCTCTCTTTTAAGGCTTGTCAAAACACAGTCAGCAATTACTTTCAGAAGCATTTAACAAACCAGTCTAGTGTTATTAACAGCAGACTTTGGGGCTCACATGAAGGTCCATATATTTGTTCTATTTCTGCTACCAATATCCCTTGGTTCCAGTGGGAATGTGGTTGCTGCATGTTCCCCACAACCAGAGAATACACATTTTTCGAAACTCTTTGTTAAGCCCATTTTCACATGGAGTGGGACTGTAGGGTGAAAAGCAAAAAAGTAAAAGTAAAGTGGCCCATTATAGTCATGCATGAGCACAGCACAGCACACAGTGTGAAATTCTTTCTCTATATTTAATCCTGCCACCAATGAGGGGCGCCCAGGGAGCAATGTGTGGGGATGGTACCTTGCTCAAGGGTATCTCAGTCATGACGCTAGCAGAGTGGGGAATCGAACCCACAACCTTCTGATCGCAGGAGCAACCCCTATCCACTAGGCCACCCAGGTGCATCGTGGTTTGGGTAGGTCTAGTCTTTCTGCACAGCTGTAGTACACCTAATTTAATATACAGCAACTGCACCACTTTTATATGGATCACACATTTTCATGGCTCAGTGGCTGCTCAGGATCCTGTGGCCAACAGCAGGACCTTAATAACATTTGGGTAAGTACAAGAAAAAAATAAAAAAGAGTAGAGTATTGGGACCCAAAGACCCATTGGTCCCAAAAGAAAATTTAAGTTGATGTTCCTGTTAAAAAGTCATTTGTGTGAATAAAAATTCTCAACATAATAAAGAGTTGTAATGTAAAGCTTTAATTGCCCAGTCAAAACACCATTCAATTTAAGCCAGCACGCCTCCATGCGCACACACACACACACGCACATATGGAAGGAAGAAGGAAGTATTAAAGGGTGAAATACTCACAGCTGAGTACAGAATCCTCCGAACAGATTCCGATCAAGTACTGCAACAGTTCAAGTGCCCATTACAATTCATCTCTACGAGTCAAGAGTGTCGGAAAGGCCGTTTTATCCTCATCTCTTCCCCATGCAGACTGAAGACCATCATTGGGCCCATATATATAGGGGCGCCCGAAGTTAGCCGGAAATGCCAGCGATTACGTCTCTCCATCCTCGCTACTTTTTTTTCAGTCTGCAGAAAATGGGGCAAATTGTAGTATTCGTCTGGATGTGCTTCATACAGATGAAATTAGGTTTGAGGGCACGTGTATTTATGAGTCTGCGTGCGTATTTGGAGGGTATTAACCAGAGCAGTTTAACAGGGGCGTGTGAAAGACAGAAACCCCCCTGGTTGATGTCATTACATTTTTCATTTCTCTCCGCGCGCTCCACTGATTCGTGGTGGCCATGGAGGCAGCGGGGCCCTTTTGTTCCTGACCCACTTCCATACTTCCACACTCACGTGCAGTGTGAAAAGAAGGACTTCCTGGTATACCGACCACTATAGCGTCTTTTTCACTAAACCAATCTATGGCAAGGATCCATTGCTATACGTGTGGAAGTGAACATCAACTGCACATTTGTTGCTGGGATTACAAAGTCAAACGTATTCCAGATTCTACTAAAGCCTTTAACATTGAGGACACGAGAGGCACGGTGCCAGTTTACCTAGGGCCTAGCAGGCCACCTCATGGGATTTCTTGAAAAAAATAAGAATCAGCAAAATTGTTGCTATCCATAAAGGAAATCTGTTTGTTAGAATAATAAAGCTATGGTTCCAAGTGGAAACATTGGTAAAACACTGAGAGAAAAGTTATAGAAATTAAGTATTACTGAAGCTGTTTCGTATTTCCATACAGCTGTTGAGGTGCAATGAGAAACAACATAAAAAAGAAGTAAAAAAGGGGCATTCAAACAGAATACGCAGCACTAGTGGCAAGGAACAAATAGTGAAATAAATGTATTCAGCGTGTGAGATTCAGGAGAAGAAGTTTGTTGGAGAATACTGTGAGCAAAAGAAGAAAAAAAACATGCCAAAAGACAATGACAAAAAAACAAAAAATCTAGACTGAATTCAGTGCCCACACGTGATGGATGGAGGTACGACATCAAAACCTCCAAGTGCGTCACTAGGAAAGACTTTCCCCAGAGCTCCAACTACACACACACTCACAAACACAAAACACACTGAAAGCAATCAGAAAGCCTGTAGCCTGTTAGTCGAACAATGATATCCTGCCAGGGAATACTATACAAATCATGTCCACACAGAGGAAGAAGAAAAAATGTCCAAAAAATAAAAATTAAACAAGAAACAAAACACGTAAACGATTTATATTTTGCGCAAGTGGGTCAGCTCTGATTAAAAGCATTTAATGTGAATTCGCATCTCTCTGAATGCCAGGATGAATGGCGCCCAGAGATTGTCCCCTTTGTCACTGGAGGCAATTGAATGACTCATTTCTCATCAATATGGGTTACAGTGACGCAAGTGGAGTTTTGTGTTTACGTTTTTGGCTTTTTTAACATTTTCTTTGCTCTTTCAAAGGATCACACACCCTGTTTCTCTGTCCAGCTGAGCAAGGCAAAGTCTGAGCTATTAATAGCTAACCAAAGGACCACTGCAAATACGGACTGTGCCGCTAACCTACAAAAGTAAATACAATATTTTAAGTTCATTGATCTAGAGAGACGCTCATTTGAACTTCATGATAGATTGAGAGACACAGAAACAACTTTTATACACTTCCTGAATATCCTTAAATGTCCGACAGGAGCACACACACAAAAAATTCAAAGTGCATATTAAAAAATAAATAGATTTATTTTATAATAATTATTTGATCCCTTGCTGATTTTGTGAGTTTGCTGACTTGAACAGTCTCTAATTTATAAGGTAGTTTCATTTTCATGGAGAGAGAAAGAATATTAACCAAAAAAACCAAAAATGTTACATAAAAGATAGAACATGATTTACATTTCACTGAGTCAAATAAGTATTACCCAAGGAAAATAAGACTTTTCTTGTAGTCGGTAACCAGGTTTGCACACGTCTCTGGAGGGATTCTGGCACACTACTCTTTACAGAAACTCTCTAAGTCCTTCAGGTTTCTTGGCTGCAACTTGGCAACTTGAAGATTCAGGTCCTCCACAGGTTTTCTATAGACTTGAGGCCTGCAGTCTCCTCTGCTACATTGTCATGCTGGAAGAGCCACAACTCATCTTCAGTGTTCGGCTGAGGGAAGGAGGTTTTATGATACATGGTCCCATCAACTGGCCCCTCAATGCGGTGAAGTCTTCCTGTATCCTTAGAACAAATTCAACCCCAATTAAAATGTCTCCACCTCCATGCTTCAGTTTGGGGATGGTGTTCTTCAGGTCATACGAAGCATCTCTCCTCCTCCTAACATGGTGGGTAGAGTTCATGCCAAAGAGCTCGACTTCAGTCTCATCTGACCACCGCACTTTCTCCCAAGCCTTAGATCAGGCATCACCAAATGGCGACACTCGGTCCGGATCCGGCCGAGTGTTGTTTTTTTCTGGACCCATGACTAGTCTGCTAAATTCACGAGATTAAAAAAATACACTTTTCAGAGAGCCGGCTCTTGTGGCAACGCTCTCAAATAGCCTGAAGGGCTCTTAGTTTATTATCACCTAGTGTTGCCCTGGTTGGCTTTTTTTTAACACCTGGCCCAAACCGACCTGTCAGGAGATCCAAACCGACCCGTCAGGAAATGAACAATAAATGTTGTGGAAACCATATGAAAATGTGGACATAGGGGAAGTCTATAAGACACAAGATGGACTTCGGTGACTTTTAATTGAATACTCCTGATTTAAATGTTCACTGGTAAAATTAACATTAGCTGTACATGTGCCTTTTTGAGCAGAGTGACCTTGCAGACCTTGCATTTCAATCCAATATGGTCCCTCACCTTCCTCGTGATCGTCCTCACCCCATGAGGCAAGTTGATAACTTTTATGTAACAGATTTTGTCTTGATTTGTGTTTGGTATTCAGTCTCTCTCCATAATTTAGAGACCATGTTTTTTTTTGGGGGGATAATCAGCCAACATACAAATGTAGTTAATTCCTGATTACACTGACAAGAAACATGGGTAAAACAGCATCTTTCATTTAAAAAAAACAACTACCGTATTTTTCGCCATATAAGATGCACTTTTTCTTCTCCAAAACTGGGGGGGAAAAGTTGGTGCGTCTTATACGATGAATACACATTTTGCCTGCATTAAAGCTGCACCTAACTTTGTGTGGTGCTTGCTCGCCATCCTCTTTTTATGCTGTGTGTGCTGCAGCCTGGATTTGTGGCATGTACTGCGGGCTGTGGAGACTTCTCTGACCCTCCCTGCACGGCCAGGCTGTGTGTGTTCGGGCTTCCCTCTCCCTCCCCCTTCAATAGAGCGCCTGTTGCCCCCTCCCGACAGTCTAACCACGTGCTGCCCAGGCATCCTAGTGTTGACGAAATATCTTCGTCACTGAACATTTTTCACGTGACAAAAACGAGACGAGACACAACGTTAATGCTGGTCATGTGACGATAACGAAATGAAACCTATAATGTATTTTTGTTGACGAATAAGAACGAGACTAAATGTGGTTTACAATATAAAAACTGTACTAAAGTGTCTCTTCATTTTCGTTGACTAAAACCTGTGCGATAGGGAGGGGAGAAAAAATAAAGGACGCTCGACCTTAGAATTGAACGATGTTACGTCTCAAAACTTTCGTCAATTGTGCGGCACTGTGAATTAGAATTTATATTCTCTGCTCAAACCCGAACCCGGTCCGATATTGCCTGCCACCACCCTCGGGCCGTGATGCAGCACTTGAGTTGCTCGGAGCTCCAGCAGCGCGGGGTGTCAGTTTATAAACGCACCCACAGTTCAGAGCGTGTGTTATAAAGGCCTACATATAAAATGTAAATAATTACAGTCAATTTGTCAGACACAAGTGCACATGTTTGGGTCATGTCGGTTTTCATTTTTTGGGCCCGATCTGGGCTCTAATGTAAATGAAATGTATCTAGAGTGGACAAAGTTTTGGGACACTTTTTTTCTAGATTTTCCTCCTTTAATATCCTCTTATATTCTTCTTATATTCCGGAGCCTCTTATACAGCGAAAAATATGGTAATGACTGTGAGAGCAGGTGAAAAACTGATCTCAGAACAGCAACTGGAAAGTTGTACCCGTACAGCTTTAGGTCTTACCTTCTGAGGAACAGGCATAAGATCTTTGTGTTTCTAAAGAGGAAAAAGCATAAACAACATTTGGATTTAATATTTTTACATGCAGATACACATATAAAATATAAAACAAGGCCTTTCTGGCACCACTGACCCTCTTCTTGGAGTAAATCCTCCATTTGTGATACTCTTTTATTACCACTTCAAACCGCCTCTTCCAGTAGCTTCCCTCCAAAACAATCGCCTGGATGCCAAACACAAACACAGGTGAATAAAACAGTGATTGCAATGAAATAGTGACCCTAATCAAGGTTAACTTGAAACATTAAAATATAAAGGTCATATTCAGTGTTGTGCATGAATGCATTCAATGAATTGGGGTCATCGAACACTGTCCTATTTTTTGTGAATGCTGAACTGAACGAATCATTTCACAAATTATGAACATGAACGTGAGTGATGTTCACCCTCGCGAGACTGATCACAGCTCACGTTTTACGTTAATTTCGGTGAAATTGGTGTAGATTTAGAGGGAAAACCACACTATTTATTTATTTTAGTTATATATTTCTGCACACTTTAAAATATATTATCTGAATGTTGCATCCAGGCAGACACCTTTACATTTTTTGTTAATGTTGTCTGAATACAATTTCCATATACAATGTAGCTGCACCTTGTTTTTTCACTTTCAGAATAACATGAGGCATTGCGTAGGTGGTAAGATCTATTCTCAAACTTTAAATAGTTTTTTAATGTAACTTATGTCTGTGATTGTTCAGTGGTGTGACAGATACCAGGAGAAGATTGAATGAGATTCAGATAGGAGGATGTTTTATTGAAAATATATTTTTAAAAAATGAACGAATGTGAAAGTTCAATTTTTGAGCTGTGAACATGGTTCATGTGAATGAATTAAGTGAACTTTGAACTTGTTCTTTATCAGTGTAGACTGGCACAACATTGGTCATATATTCAACATTGTTTCTTTTTTTTCTCCTGAGGTTGGTTTTATCCAACAATCCAGTCAAACAGATTGTGTACAAGGTGAAGAAATACATGTTATGTTTGGAGATAGAAAAACACTGCACTCCAGCATTAGAACCTTATCCCATCTGTTAAACATGGTGGTGGTAGTTTCACGCTTTGGATCTGTTTTGCTGCATCTTGGCCAGGATGCCTTACCATCAAAAATGAAACAATGAATTTTGACAATGACCCTATGCACACCAGTAACACTACCAAAAATGACTGGGATGGAAGACAGTTAGTCATTCCGAATGGCCAAGTCAAAAATTTGACATCAACCCAGCATAAATGTTCTGGACATGTTGCGGTCATATGCTCTAATATGGTCTAATGTCAAATATAAGTGTCAAAAAAAATGAAAAATGTATTTTAGTATTTTTACAATACAACTTTATAAAAACAAATAAATCTAGCACTATAAAAAATACATATAAATAATAAGAAAATAATCTCTTTAAATGTTAAAGTCCACAAACAATGTTGTTAAATAAAAGGCATTTTATTTTTAAATATAAAAGTACAAAAATCTGAGTAGTCCTTTTTCTTTTGTTATTTATTTTTGTTCATTTATTCCGCACA
>JBBMFX010007226.1:342-13142 GCA_037832545.1 Rhabdalestes septentrionalis | reverse complement strand
ATATATGAATGTTAATGTCCTAACTTACTTCTTGCTTTATAAATATATATATTTTAGATTATTAAGCAAATGCTCTTATCTGAAGTCATTTTAAATAAGTGAAAGATCACAATTCCATAAACTAAGAAAAGTCCATCAATGTCCAATGTCATCAGTTCTAATATTTGCAGACTACGATGACGTTTCCCAGCCAGGACTTTGCACGTTATTAAAAATATCAAAATTGATATTATTTCTCCCTACAAGTTCACTGGTTTGGCTCTAGTAGAGTGACCTTACAGCTACGACATGCCTAAGTTGGTGTAAAAACCATATCGGTTGTTATAATCCTCCATAAGTGTGTGTGTGTGTGTGTGTGTGTGTGTGTGTGTGTGTGTAACTGTATCTCTCCTCTCTCAGATGAGGTGACGATGAAGGAGGTCGGCCAGGCCGCACAGCTGAGGGCTGGAGAGCTCATTATTATCGTGGTGGTCCTGATCATGTGGGCAGGTAAGATGTATATATCTTGGTGTGACATGTTATATTAGTCATATATTAATATAATCTATTAGTAGGAACTATGTTCTACATGGAAAATTTTTCACCCCATCACTGCTAGTGTTTACCCTGTATACGAAAACAATTTTACATCAAGCAGCAGCGCAGCCTCTCTGTAATTAATTAGTGAGTAAACGATATCAAAACAGACTTTGCGTGGCTGATCAGTGTCCTGAGATTGATTAGATAAGCCTCCCCTCCCACTTCGCTCTGATCCAGTGATGGATACATTTTCCTGCTGCAAGTAAGGGTTGTTTGAATCATTCCCTGCTGAATGGTTTACAAAGTGGCTGAGGTCTAATGGGAAAACCTCTCAGTCAGCATGTGTATGTGTGTGTATGTGTGTGTGTGTGTGTGTGTGTGTGTGTGTGTATGTGAGGGAAGGCGAGTTGAGTGGGAGTTTCTTTTGGACTAATTGGACCTCGGGGGCTTTCCAGTCTCAGTGTAGTCCCCATCAAGCCTGTGGAAAGACTAGAGAATAAATCATCAAAAAATGACAGATGTGGCACAAGGAAAAAGGAAAAAAAAAAAAAGATAAAAATCACGGTGACTGCTCATCACACTTCTGGAGATCATTTATAATTGGTTTGTAATGTTTTCAGTCACAAACAGAGTGATCCATCACCAGGTTTTCTATTATCTCCTTCCTTCCCCTGACGCCGCCCATCTATCACGGTCCTTCTCTCTTCTTATGTGCGACTCAGTCTCTAATTCTCTCTTTCTGCCCCCCATCTCTCCTTCTATCAGGTGTGATAGCTCTCTTCTGCCGTCAGTACGACATCATCAAAGACAACGAGCCCAACAACAACAAGGACAAAGCCAAGAACTCGTCAGAGTGCAGTACCCCAGAGCACCCCACAGGGGGCCTCCTGCGCAGCAAGGTCTAACAGCGCCTCCCTCCACAGGCAATAACGGGCTTCAGCCTCAGGACACGTACGTCTGATGTGCATGCATATGTTATTCCATTCATAACCTAAAGTCCGCCTTGACAAAGGTTTAGTTTAGATGGGCACAATCAGTCTAGACATTTTAGGAATACAAAGCTTCTTTAGTGTTGAATGGAACTGAAAATGAACAGAAAACGTTCAGCCGTCTCTATGGCCGTGACCATCTGACACACCAAAGTGCACAGTGTGAACGTTACGAGATTCTTCTCTTTATTTAACCCATTCACCAAGTGAAGCAGCAGGCAGCCAGGAATCCAGCACCCAGGGAGCAGTGCGTGGGGACGGGACCTTCCTGAAGGGATCCTCAGTGGTTCCACTAGCAGTTGGGACTCAAACCCATGACCTTCTGATCGCAGGGGCAACTCCCAAACCACCAGACTACCAGCTGCCCCAGATTACATTATCAGAAATGTAATCTGGGTTTCTTATTAAAGTAATTAAAGTAATTATCCGGTAAAAATTCAGTTGTCACAACTTTCAACAAGTTTAGCTGTTTTACTGAATTATGTTAAATTTCCACATTTTTCAGTTTTGAGACAGGAGCAAAGGTTATTGTTGTTAACGATCACTAGACATCAGCAGTCACCCAAATCTTTTCTGTTAAAATAGACAAAACTTGTGTAGCTGAAGACTGTGCCCATTTTAGACAACAGTTGTGGAACAGACTCCAGCTCCGTTTTCCATGCACATATATCACACAGGCAGATGGTTGCTATATTTTTTCTCATTTGGAAACACAAGATTGACAGTTATTTATAAAGAGAGCAAAGCTAGTTTCCATAGAAATTGCTTACATCGTGTCTGCATATGCCTCTGTGACATAAAGAGGAGGCGGATCTCAGACATTTACTGTCTAGAGTGGTACCCGCAACATGCAGCTATAACGTTTTACACATTTTTGGAATAAGTCAAAGTAAACCACTCGAGGAGTCTGGATGCGGTTTGAAGGCGAGAAGTTGAGAGAAGTTTTGGAAAAGAGTTTCTGGAAATAATTTGGGTGACTCCAGCAGTATTTGATGTATTCATGAATAAATAAACAAGCTTCCGACTCCACACATTTTGGATTCTGACTGCATTTTAGTTCCTTGGAAATGTGTAAATGAGATTTTTAGGACTTTAACTTCCCAGCCATGCATAAAGTGACTTCCGTTAAGATTATTCCGTGCTGCTTTATTATTTGTAATCAAATCTGCAGGGCACAGTTTCGACTAATTCTGCCTCCAACCCAGAACAATACAGTCCGTTTCCTTTCAGCTCCGTCATCTTTTATGTTTCCTCCCACAGAGCTCTGAGACTTGAAAGCCATCCAGTGACATCATTGTGAAACAGACTGCCCATCCTCATTTGAAAAGACTCTTTAAATAATATTATCCTGTCAATCCACACGGAGCCATGGACCTTGGTGCTTGTCTGCAAAGGACACTGAGACAACCTCCCACTTGAGCACATCTATGGGACGCGAGGAGTGGAAAGTGCCAGACTGTGGTGTGAGGTACTCCCCTGGGTTTGGATCCCACCTGGGAGATGGAACAGAGCTGCTGCCTCCGCAGGAGGTCCCGGCGGGCTGAAAGCTGGGAAGTCAGGGACGCTGTACCACCTGAGGGGCGAGCCTTCGCCTCCAGCATTGCCTCACACAGATAAGGCGAAATGTGTCATCCCCTCGGAGGCAGATACTAAATAAACCAGGGTCGTGCTATGAATGGAGGGGAGAGATAGTTTTCTCTGAGCTTTCTTTCTTTATCAGTGCTGAAACAGCATCATTAGACAACACGTTCCGAGGAAGGCGATAAACTAAAGATCATTCACATCTCTCTCTCTCTCTCTCCCTCTCTTTCCCATTCCTTACCCTCTCTTTCTCATTTCTTATCTCCTCCTTTGCCATTTTGTTGCTGTTTTTTATCAGATAGTTTCTGTTCCTGTCCCCGTATTATTTATTTTTTTCCCATCTCCAACAACCAGTCACAACTGTAAAATTTGATAATGTTTATTGGTGCAGTGAGATTTCTCTCCAGAAGCACTCACTTGCTCTCAGGGCATCCAAGTAAACATCCACAGGATAAATAACGGAGTGACTCATGTTGAGCTTCATTCAGATCCATTCTCACCAAATCGCACCATTCAGAGTCACCACCACTGAACCAACCGCGATATATTGATGGTATATTCGTATATTAATACAGTGATTAGGGGATGTATTTAATCACTTGTGTGTCTGTAAATCAAGCGCTCGCCGTCCAATGAGCACATAAATGTACAGTATAAGTTACTTGGGTCCTCATAACGTAGTGCGGTCATTTGCATATGTTTTTATGAGTGCCGCTATTACGCTTCTGCTGTGACGTGTGACTACAATAGAGAATCAGGTGCCTTTCCTCCAGGCGTTCCCCCCCGCCCCCACCCTACATTTTATGTCTCCTTATAAGCTTCACTCATAAACTCGCTCTCCACTCGTTTACAAGTTCTTGTGTGACAAATATTTTGCTTTCGACAGTTTCAGTGAAGTGTGAGATGGCAGAGCATTTTGGCAGCGGAGTGTCCCAGACGGACTCCTCAGTTACAGCACAGTCTCCACTGGGGCCCGCAGTCCAGAGCAGCCAGCCTCCAGGGTGAGCCCAGCGCATCCTCAGTTGTCAGGCAGCAATAAAGAAATGTGATTAGTGGTGAAAGAAGAATCAAATGTGCCGATCCCAGGTGTCGCAGATGCATGAAAAATGTTTAGAACACCCCCCACCAAGATACTGTATAGATACCAGTAGAACCTTAATAACATAAGTTCCAGGCCTACACTACCATTGTGTGTACTATCCAAGACATGGGTGATAAAATAAACATTTATTAGTCCCACAAATGGGAAATTTGGGTGATAGGATGATAGGGGCATTTGGATATTGATGATTGAGAAGTAACCCCCGTTGCTTCAGATGTGATAAACACCAGTTTAAGAAAGTAGACTTATGGAATTAGATCATTCATTTAAAATAATTAAAAAGTATGACAAATTATATTAAGCATACATTATTTTTGAACCTGGGTTTTTATGGGCTACTAATGAAGCTGCAATGTAGTAAATTCCTCTCTGTCTCTGTTGTGGGTTTTCCCAGAGCACAAAATAGTATCTGAGGAAAATTCGAAGCATTTTCGACATAGCTTAAGCAACTGAGGTGTAATAGTCAGAAAATAAATATCTTTTCGCGTTTTCCACAGGCATCTGGAGCTGAACTCCAGAAGGCTTTCATTTTACTGATGGAAACCACTTAGTTTTTTTTCACAGTGCACAGCATGTGAATGTGGCTTCGGAATTCACTCGCATGCTTTTGTGTGTCATGTAAGAAACAGGCATGAACCCACACCAGCAGGAGCTTTCAGCACAGGTGGTGAAACAGTGCTGTGCAAATGTCTTGAGCCACCCCTCAGTTTTTTCATATGTTGCTTTTTCCGACAAGAAAGCCAGACTTTCTTGTATTTTTAGTGTAGTCTTGAGGAACAGTTCTCCAGGCTTCCTGAAGTACTTTCAAGGACTCTCATTTCCAGTCCAGTCCCTGAACCGGACCAGTTTCATCGGAATGTTTTCAGTTTGGTTAGACACATGGTGACCTCCAAATTAATCATTCAAGGAGAACAAAGCACTTCTACCTGAAGTCCTGGACCAGTGAATAAACAGGAGTAGGTGATTCTAGATGATCAGGTGGTGATCAGTATACTGGTGGTGCTGAATGCTGAGTGGCTGGAACTCATTTATCTAGGCTCCTTGTATCTTTAGACACTTAACAGTATAATATTTTGTTCCATTTTTTTAAACCTTAATTTACTCAAAATTCCAAAGGTGGACATTAAACACTGAAAAGAAGATTCAAAGCAAAATATAAAGAAATGAGGGGTGGCTCAAAATGTTTATAAAGTACTGTTGTTTAGAGATGTTGAGTTTATATATTATTATGTAATATAGGTTTTCATGAAAATCTATGAATCTACAAAAACATATGAACTAAACAGGTGAAGTGAACATACTTGGGTACGGGTGATGTTTATTTTTTTTAACACAGTAACACCATATAATCATATCGCCTAGGCCTACAGTGTGCACTCAGAAAGAAGGACTGCTCTGAACTAAATCACAATATATCTTAACCCCAGGTCAATTAAATATCACAAACCGACTGATTCATTTTTCGCCCTCAGATGTATTATAGCCTGGACAAGCTTTACAGAAATCTGGCAAAAATCCCTCATGATAAATGGATCTCACTTTATTTCGAGTTGCTATGTGAGGTTGAACTGAGCTGCTGAGCTGGTATGTGTTGTTGTAGCAAAACTAGACGGTGATTAATCTGATGCCAAGCTTGATTGCAAGATGTTGACCTGATTACACAACAAAGAAAATCAGTGTATATGCTAATAGTGTGACCTGCCACACACATACATAGAATAAATAGCAGTGGAAATGAATAAGGCACATTAAAGTAGCAGGGGTCGACATGGCAAAAATATGACACTTTAATACATTTTCATGATATATGATAGATAGGTCAGAAGAGAAAAATCACCATCATCCCCACATTTAAAGATGTTGGAGTACATTGAGCATTATTTGCCCTGTAGTTGGTCAGGGTTCTTTAGAAGTACTGATTCTATCAAAATAATGTATTGTGCTTATATAAATATATCTATATGTGTGTGTATATATCCAGTACTGTGCAAATGTCTTAGGCACTTGAGATTATTATGCTTAAAAGCTGTTTACTGCTGGGCAGTGCTGTAAAGTTAGTGTTAAAACACGAACATTACAAAAAATAAACACAACAATAATACAGTAAATGGTGGTTTTATGTATGGCAAAGTGTTTGTAGACCTCTTGCCTCATGAAAGCCCAGTTTTACCAAACCAGGTTTGATTTGCTGCATCAGATACATGGTCCGTCTCGTTTTATTCAGTAGATTAAATGTATTTCTTATGAAATCATATTAATTCACACAGTGACAGCACACACTTAGCAGAAACCTGGAACCAAACCTGTGTTCTTCTAACTAACTCACAAAATACTGACAACTTTTTAGGACAAAAGAAATCTTTATACTTTTTACTGCTTTCTTGTTTGTTTGCATTGATACTAATATCCAGCTGTGTTTGTGCAAGCACACAGCTGATAAAAATGACTTCAAACTATTTGCACAGGTGCCTAAGATTTTGCATAGTACTGTATATATATATAAATATAGACTCATTATATATGTTAATGTTGTATGTATATCAATCACAATAATGATAACATATTGCCCTACATCTACTTTAGATGTAGATATTAGTACATTCCTTAGGATTAATGAGATTTCTGTCAAACTGTAAAACTTGTCCAACTTCTATGACTTTCTACAGATGGACGCAGTCATGGGTGTGCATGCATACGTCAGTAACATTTGTGTAATGGATGGGCATTTCAAGCAAAAACATTATTGGATAATCACTGACAACTCTTAGACTAATCTTCTTGATCGATCGACCGGTCACAAACCTATGACCCGTCTCTAGTCGCTGTGCATGGGAAGAATTGATTCCAGTTCTTATGTGAGGCAGTTTGCATTCGGTTCCCCTTGTGCTCAGAATTGATGACAGTGTTAATCAAGAGTGCTGAAGGGTACCTGAAGGAATCTTGGTGCAATTACACATTCCCCCGTCCAGACGGGCGGCCATTGCCTTCTCATCTCAATCCTCATGGCGGCAGGCCCGGCGGACTGTCTGCCCTCTCATTCGCCGCCCATCTCTGACTCATCAGCTCGTTCGTTTTTCATGGCACCCCTCTAACCGCCAGGGCCAGAGCGACGACAGCTCTTCTTTAATGACTGCTAATTAACCTTGGCCACGGGGGAGAGAGCAGGAGGGCTGATGGGTGAAAAATGGCTGATATCAATATTGTGTCTTGGCAGCTTACATAAAAGGACAAAAGGGAAGTGGGCTGTGAAAGCTGGTTCACACCAAAGAGGATTACGTTTTCCTCTCCACGGATCCTTTTCCTTTCTCAGATTCCCCAGTGGTGCCTGACCTGAGCAGGAACGTTGAGGAATAGGGGCAACTATTGAGAAACAGGCCCCTGTGTTCCTAAGCAACGTCCTGCCACGTTGACCGGAGACATCGGGCCAGCCAGTCAGCATCTTGACCCAAAAAACCAAGCAGAGCAGCAAACGCTCATTACTAAACAGCATCCGTGTGATCACCGCCCCTGAGAACCATTTTCAGACTGGCTGATGGTTTTCAAAGCCACTTTCAGAGCCTCCTACAACATCCTGTTCTGTATACCCTCAGCCTTCTGCACTGCTTTGATTTCAACACCCTTCCACAGCAGAAATCACAGTATAAAGAAAGCGTTCAGTAATCGGAGAGCAGAATTCTCCTTTCAGGTATTAATTCTCAAGCGGCGCGGTTTCAAAACGAAAGTAGACGAACGGGGATGCACCTGTAAGCTGCACCTGTCTGCGTCTACTTTCTTCCTTCACGTTGAATGTAACAATCATAGTGGTGATCCTGTTTGTCCAATAATCTATAATCCAATAACCTATGGTCTGATTACTGTTTGATTGTGACTGTATTGAATTACACTGGAAACGAATTTACTACAAAACGTTTCCGAGTGAATAAGATATCACAGCAACATTGCCCTTCACTTTCCTCGCTCGTTGGGCTATAAACGTGTTGTGTATTTTATTTATGTACACGATTGAATATGGTGTATTGAAAGTGTCCTTTTTATTCTGAACACATATTTGGTTCCATTTTGTGTTGCTTTGCAACCTGCATACCAAAACAAGCCAAAACCCACTTCGACAAGTGTTTGAACAGAACCCATCAAGAGTATAATCGAAACGCACCCCATAGATATTCTCTAATTAGGCTTATCCTATCATTTAGAGTGATGTATGGGAGTGTCACTGACGTCTAGTGACTGAAATGCAGTAGAGCAACTACTTTGAGGAAATGTATTTTCAGAACTTTAAAAGAATCTTTTCATTCATATTTTTCGAAGACAATTAAAACAAGGCAAATCTGTTGGTATCGTAAAGCAAACATCTCTAGAATAATAAAATATAAGCATTCCTATTAATCTGCTTGTCCATTCACAATCAAGGCTGTGGCCCAAAATATATGTATGAGCAATTTATTAGGGGTGTAAAAATACACATTTTCAGGCTTTGTTCGATTTTATTCTGATTAGCGTTATCCAGTGTGCTGAAATGTCTTTGTTGGACAGAGATCTTAATTAGATTGCACCAATTTGTTCGGCTTGAATAATTAAAAAAATCTCCAGTAGGCGTTTCTCGATGCCCACAGCACTGGCCTCAAATAAAACGCATTCATTTATCTGAAGCATGGACCCAGAGTGGGGGGGCTAGAGGCTGTCCCAGCACTCGTAGGGTGAAGCGTAGAGAAACACCCTGGACAGGTCACCAGTCCATCACACCTTCAACGAAAGCAAGCCCAAAAATCAAGGATCTCTGGATGTTAAAAGTGACTCAAGCCCAGTCACATTATTGTGGGTGTGTCTATGGAATAAGCTCCACCCCCTTATCTCTCAATTTACTGTGACATGATGCCTCTAGATGACTAGTCCTGAGAGACCGCTGGAAAAGTCAATGGGGTGTATGGATGACACAGTTTTACATTTTAATTCATGTTTCAAAGAGGTGAACTCTTTATACCCTTAGATCACCTAGAAGCATTACTAAGTCTAGAGATTTTATAGGCATGTGCAAATTCAGGCTGACAGAAAACGCTGCTGAACCTGTGGTTATGATTTTATTTTATTTTTTTTTGGTTTAGAAGGATAATTCAGCTCTGGTTAAAATCACAATCAGGGACTTGCAACAAGATGGTAGTCACCTTAAGTTGGATATTGAAGGACCTGGCAACCCAAAAATAACTGTAGAATAAGAACAACGTGAAGAAAGATCCTCAATGATTTCTCTTTTTTTAACCATTATCTCAAAAGCCTTCTTGTTTTTTACTCTGAAATGTCAGATCGAGACATCTGAAAGATGTTATCTTAAAGAATATCTGGGACGTACTATAAAATTGCTGTGACTCCAAACAGCTTTTACAAATCCCTGATTATGGCTTTTAAGATGGTAATGTTAAAAAACAAACAAAAAAAACCAAACAAAAAACAACATTTCTTGTACATAGATCTGTGTTGTGGCTACTTCTTATAGCATTCACAATAGTCCAAAACGCCAACTGTACGCTAGGAGACCAAGCCTTAAAGCAGCTAAACGAGAGAGATGCTAATAACGTCAAGGTGGAACTTTACCTTCATTTGCATTCAAGCGTAACTGAGATGGTCATGAATATCATTTGTTCCACATATTTACTATGACGCATGGACTACAAACAGAAGGAATGTTTAATGTGAACCATCGAGTCTGTTAACTGTTGTTCATAAAACAATGCTTCATGAGGGCTAGCATGTTTCTGCTATTCTATACAAAGTTATACAATTTATATGGAAAAAAAAAATAAATAAATGTCTACTTATGTACTGCCACAAAAATAATAAAGTACTGAATATTTTCAAACAGGCCATGATTCTTTTTTTCACGTGTGAAAGAAAAATGTTGAAATATCGATATCTATCCATCCATCTATACAAAAAATAAGGGAACTGCTGACACTATTTCTCCTATTTTCCAAATAAAAATATAAACCTTTAAAGCATCATTTGAAAGGAAATTACAAAACATCAAACTTAGAGAAATTGTGCAGCGTTTGCAGAACTTCAATAATAAAAATAAACAAATTCACTCCATCAAAATGAACTGGTCTCACTGTGAGAGGAGAGTGTGGATTACAGCAGTGTTTTATACTTTTCCTCATTAAATAAGATGTGATTCAGGTGGTCAGTAATCAATACCTAAAAGAATTTAACAGAAACTGGCATGGAATGTTCGTCATACTCATAGAGATGCTGCTATAAAAATTAGTTGCAATGATCTTATTTTTTTCCAGAGATTTATATACATATATACACTACCAGTCAAAAGTTTTTATTATTTTCTACATTGTAGATTAATATTGAATACAAATAAACACATGGAAGTATGCAGTAAACAAAAATAAGAGTTAAACCAGAATATATTTTGTAATAAGGTAAGTGATCATTGTTTATTTTTTACCTAGTTAAGTGGTTTAATGTAGAGTAGAACCGTAGTGGAACATTATCACTAAGGGTGAACCAACCCGACCATCACATCAGATGATCCAAACACATTAAGAAGGCGAAAAAATTCAAATTATTGAAAAAAAATGCCAAGAATTTGCAAAGCTGTGATCAGAGCAATAGGTGATCTTTTCAATATTAACCTACAGAGAGAGAGAGAGAGAGAGAGAGAGAGAGAGAGAGAGAGAGAGAGAGAGAGAGAGAGAGAAACACACTTGTAACCTAATAAAATTATAAAAATATTTCATGGTAGCACACTCTGTTTGTGAAATGTGACTCTGTGATGAGTTGCTGCTGAGATGGGAGGCAGGAGTGAGAACACCCTGCTCTGAAAACAGTTCACAGCCCTCCACGAAGACGGCCAGGCTGAGATGAAATGGACAGCATGTACTGTCCTGTGAAGATGAAAATGCAGTTCAGTTCAGGTTCTATTAACAGTAGCGAAGAATATGCATTGTTAAAACGAAGGGCCATTTCATACGCCTTCAGGTATCACGATATTTTTTGCCATATCGTCCCAGCCCTCTATACATTCCAAAGTTTTGGTGTGTGGCGAAGCACAAATTACTGATTTTTACTAGGTGACCAGTTGTCGCTGCCCCTTGTGTGTTCTAGACATCCGGAAAATATTTTAGCTGCTTGCTGCTCGAATCTGGAATCTGCATTTTTAGGTATTTGTTCGATTTTAGGCTCAGACATTCTGTATACAGACCATCTGATGTACACGGCATGCTAAAATCACCACACGTTTCAGAATCTTCCTGTTTAACGCTAACCATGCCCTCTTGAGGTTATTTACGAACAAATGATTGCATATCAACTTATGCACTTGCAGCAAGCATGCCTTTCCTGCACAGCTAGGAACTTTGAACCTCTGAGAGCTCATATTTAGGAAAGTTGATGGACTGGAAAAGTTCACGCTCTCCTCTTTTAAAAGTCCTCGTTGAATTTAGTGAGAAGTCAGCATGTATTTATATACAAGTTCGGTCCTGCACACATTGTGCTAAACGGCCTGCAGTCGGACAGTTTGCAGTGAGGTAAAAGGGGCAACTCTCGGAATGTTACCAGTCTGTTTTTATGTGGCTAGCAGCTGAATTAGCTTTTTATTTTGTTGTATGTCCACACCAATTAAGCACCTTTTAATGGAACCTTCCTCTCGGGTATATACTGCTTTTTCTTCTGCCACTGTTTTGGCAGTGACTTGCCAAACACTGGCCACAGTCACAGCTAGTGGGTTAAGAAACTTATATTATAGCTTTGTGCCAGTACCATTTTCTGTGAACTTACATAAAACAAACCTGAGCTCAACACGTCCAAAGAGCATATGGCTTCTCTGACAGATCGGAGAATGAGCAATTGTGTGTGTGTAAATGGGATAAATGGAGTAAAACGCGGTAATAGCAACAGAAGCGCGAGGCAGGTTGAACAGCCCATCTGTGCACCGCTTTAGAGAAACATGAAGCTTTGTGTTGCTCCTGCGTCATAAGCGTTCATCCCCCCGGTGCCACTGAAGGCCCCGGTGCTTTACCTAAAGCAAACATATGAGATGTAGCACTAAATGATTGTGATTGATATGGTAAGGGCCTACTTTTCAATTGAACGTGTCTGCGAAAATCCTCCTTCTCCTCCTCAGAGCACCTTATAAAGTTTGGCCTTCAGCTGTGCCCACTCCACCATCAAAGCCATCCATTTGACTGGGACACACAAAAGGCACACATATCAGATCTGCGGCCTCCAACAAGAGATTTCTCACCAAGTTAAGTGAGTGTGGAGAGTGAACTTTAGAGGGAAATGTAAGAAATAAGCCATGAATCCTCAGGTAATCAGCTGTTTACCAAGATTCATCCATCATACTTTTAACCTTCGTTTGTGCGTCCTTCACAAGTCCGCCTAAACATTATCAAACACACACTGGCAGGTCTACACACTCTCACACACACAAACACACATTTGTTTTTCATATGAAGGCATGACACATTCAATTATTCAAACAATAAACACACTGAGTAGGTGGTTTTACTGTTATGGCTGATGGGTATGTGTACACAACGCTGAAGCCACTGAGACCTGAAGTGAATCACACACTGTTTATTTCATTATTCATTACATAAGGT
>JBBMFX010007218.1:0-13142 GCA_037832545.1 Rhabdalestes septentrionalis | reverse complement strand
GCTGGTGCGTAGGGCTCCTTTTTCTTTCCACTTAATTGACTGGACACTTGTGGAGGGCACATTTTTGGCTTTCTTCGTATTCCAAAATGTGCTTTTTTTGGTGATAAAACACCATGTTTAACTCCAGCCTGTAGCCCAGTGTGTAGTTTTGTGTATTCACCTGTGGGAGCAGTATTTTTTCTAGATTGTTTACATGTTGGTAATTTAGATTTGTAGTTCCACACTGAAAGCATTGTAGTTCTAAATTGAAAGGCTTTTTTATTTGTTAAAACTTACAATCGACATCCTATTGTGGCCCCGTAGGCAGGGGAGCAATCCGGCAGAAATTTGAAGCCTCACGAACATGCTGCGACCAAGCACTGGGCTGAACGCCCGTGTGGACGCTGGGATTCACTCCAATGAGCAGAAAAACGGCTGGCGCTCAGTCCGGCTCACTGTGCCACGAACGTCGGAAAAATGGCTGATTCAGACGCCTTCATCCAGAAGAGAGAGAATGTAATTTAGGGAAGCACCTCCTCCTCCTCTCTCCATGTTTAAACTCCATGCTTTTTACAAAAACAGGCGCAGCTTGATAAAATCAACATGCATTATCGTGGTAGGGCTCTCTACTGTTGGCCAAATTCATACTGTTTATAGTGCATCCCGTTTATACGGCCCACTCCTAATTCTGTTTTAAATTCACTACCGCTCTATCTCAAATTCACTACCATTCTGTCTCATATTAGCAACCATTTTAGCTTGAGGAATGATATGATGATGCATATAAGAGGGTTTTGTATTGTGTGTGAGAGAGAATAGAAATCTGTATAGGAGAGAATAATAGTAAATGAAGCACAATATGACTGCACATGAATGAGTGTAGTAGAGTATGTATTTCGTTCTAAGAGTTAAGTATCCCATTCATTGTCTGTTTTATCAGCCGATTATACCTATGAACTTTTTCGTTTATAATTTATTGTTTATCTGCATTATTTCTTACCATTTACCACACTGCAGAAGAACTGAATGGAGCTGTATGGAGCAATTGACTTCAGGACATGTGTGTGCTGGACTATAAAGAAGTGTCTTCATCCAAAAGTTTCCATTTCATACTTATTTTCAAATGTCAAAATGCTCCTTTATATACTCATGGATTGAGTGCCATGAGGCAAGACAGTCTAAGAAGAAAGCGGCACAAGCTTTCAAAGCCATTGTTCATTATTTCTCTCAAACTGACAGGTGGAGCACTAACTTTCAGATAAACCGAGTATTTTGGTGGAGCTGAGGTCACTGCACTTACGATTCAGAATCAACTCGACAAGTCGATTCTTCTTTTCTTAAATATCTCTCCTTAAAAGTCAGCTGAGGTGAAGCAACACAATCTCGCCATGACACTTTCCCTTCTGTAGTTTCACTTCACTCTTAACACCCCTTGCAATTATGGAAGCACAATAACTGAGGAGGGAAAGCAATGGCTGTGGTTCACCTCCAGCTGAGCAGGAGTCTCACACTCCATATCCCACTCCATATCCGTCTTGCTCTAGTTTCATCTTCTTTAATCTGAGTGAACAACCTTCAGAGAAAAGTTACGTTTTGTCCATGGTTTCGCCTTCATGTGTCTTTTTACTAGTTCTCTTTCTGAAACTTTGTCATTTATTAGTGATTGTGCAATGTTCACCTGAGCACATTCTCAAAGCAGATGCTGTCTGGAGCTGAAATGGATCCCTGTTCACATTTTTACAACTGTAGCTTTGGACTTTGAGTAGCAGATAAAAAAATGTATAAACTTTGCAAAGTTCCATGGGCAGATATATAAATTAAGGAAGTTCAGCAATTTAAACAAATTTATTTAATTATTACAAGCTCTTTGATTAATTCATGTAAATTAATATCACACATTTCTTTATTTTGGCCTTTAAGTGAAAGTCTGATCTGCTCAATAGACAACAGTAGAAGAAGTGGTAAAGGTAAAGAAGTAATGTTCATTTATGTAGTGCCTTTCTCAGATTAGAGTCACAAAATAACAAACAACAAAGGAGAAAAAGCAGAATAATATACAACCAAATATAATAAAAGAAAAATGGCACATTTAGGAGAGTTTAAAAAAAGGCATCTAAATATCTCAACTTGCCCCAATGCTGGCCAATAAAAACAAAAAACAATTTGACTTGAAAACAGTGGTTCATGCTTTTATCACCTCCTGACTTGGTTATTGAAACCTTTTACAGGTGGGTTTGCCTCAGTTGACACTATTTGGTTCAAAATACCAGAGCTAAATTCATAACTGGTACTAGAAAAAGACCTGTTTCTCCATTGCTTCTCTCCACTGGTTGCCAGTGACAATTTTGCGGTTTGTTTCTAAAGCTGTGCACAGGGCCACTCCACAATGTACTTGTGAAACCCTTCGCTCTTACTCTGGACCAAAATCTCTTTGGTTATACAGCAAACTGCTTCTTGTAGTTCCAAGAAGTCAATGGGAGTGGGGATATTCTCCACTGCAGCCTCGAAGCTTTGGATCAGTCTGCCTCTTGATCTTGACTTTATTGAAAGGGAAAGTGTATGTATTAGTTTTCTGTTGTGGTTGACTATGGGTAACTTATTCATGGTGTTTTTTAAAACCTTGTTTACTTTTGACCTTTTTATTTTATACAGCCCGTTTTGGTCAATTTTCATTGTTTTAAAATGTGCTTTATAAATAAATTGAATTGACCATTTTGAGAACCTGTTTCCTGAGCATCCTTACCCACAACATAGCAAACAAACAACGGCGCTATTTTACATCAGACCGCTCTGAATGTTTACAGCGTTGAATCATGCAGAAGCGTTGAATGGAGCATTGCTCTATTATAGCGACACAAACCGTTTTTGCCGCCATTACTCTGAATAGTTGCCACCATTAGTTTGACAGTCTCTGGAATAAAAAGGCTATACTATTTTTTTTTCCATTATTTCCTCAACTGAACAAAAATGATACAAAAATACAAGAGTTTCTGCAGTACCGTACGGTCAGTACTAAATACATTTGATTGCCAAAGAATCTCGAAATATGCCCAGCCGTCTGGAGGGCAAACAAATGGCCATTAGTCACGGAGGTGGCAGACCGGACTTTATCACAGATAAAGTGGGGCAGATATACCGTGGCGACTTTGGTGTGCTGCTTACTGCACAAGGTGATGTCTTTTATGGCTGAGGCTCAGGGATAAGCGGAGCCAAGTGGATGAGGTGCTGGCCTGCCTTTCTCCCCTCGGCTGTCTCTGCCTATTGATTTTGTCTGGAAGGCTTCAGAGAGAGATCGAGAGAGAGGCAGGCAGAGAGAGGGAGAGATGTATTTGTGTCTAACTTGAGGACAGAGAGGGGATGGGATGATTGCACTGATGGATCTCTCTATATTGGACCAGGCCTAGTACAGATGTAGCTTTGTCTCTCACTATATTTCCCCCTGGACCAACAAAAAGGGACCCCAGAGAGCGAGGGGAGTCCGTGATTCTTGGGCTGTAACTCATTTATTGATTGGGCTTACTTAAAGATATGAAGTCACCGAGGACAGAGGGACTGTTCCTTGTGGAAGCTCCATTTGATCTCATACCTGATGATGAAAGGACATAAAGTGGGTTACAGTGGCACTTCATTTAATCACTTAGCACATCACACACTCACCAATCGGCAGCTCGCAATATTGGATGGGAGAGCTGAAGACTGTCACACCTAATTGATTGCTCACATTGTAAAGTCATATTTAACCCTTAGAACACGAACTTATATGGAAGTTCTCCCAGTGCGTGTTGGTGATTGAGGTGTCAGATGTCATGCTGAGCTTTTTTTGGTGTTCCTTTTGGTTCACGCAGAAACAAAGTTATGTAATAAAAAAAAAAAAACACGTAAAAAATATTACACAGCTTACAACCACAGTGAGTAAGTGAAAATGATAAGTTTAGGTTATGACTGTTTCTATAGTGGCAGTAAACAGAGGTTGAGTGCAAGTGCCAAAGAAGGTCCATATTATAAAATACAAGGTGTTTAAGGTATAGGCAGGTGTTTAAATTATAGGGAGGGATCACTTGCTCGACCCAGGGACTAGACATTCATATGAGCATTGAGGTGGAGGTCCTGAAATTGTAGCATGAAGTTTCACATGCATGCAGAATGAATTATTTTTGAAATGGATGACCTGATCAGTGTTCCCCCCCCAGTATTCTGTAAAGCTTATCCATTCCCACCATGGTGTCTACGACAGGACACATTTTGGGCGGAGCTTAGGAAGATCAATTATTTGATTACCTGAAGCTTTCTATCCCTGAATTCCCTGGCGCTCATGTAAGTTCTTTGATGGGAATGTGTTCGTCTCAGTGCCTTCACAAGAAGTTGATGTCATCCATCATCCTACAACTTCACTTGTCCGGAAATACATCCCCTGACATTTCTGCACTATCAGCACAAAGTAGGGGACAAAATCAGTCACCACACATGGAAACCACCAAATATACTGGAATAATGAACATAATGAATGTTGTTCTGCTCCATTCTGTACACTTTTCTTTGTATATTGGCATTCTAAAACTGCTTAAAACTACCAACTGCCCTTTATGTTGTGCAAACACTTAATGATGAATGTATCAGTAGAAAAGGTCTATAATACCTTGGAAAAACATTTGACAAAATACAAAAATTACATACATTTCTACTCACACCTGAGGTAGGAGATCAGCCAAAATTCATTTTGTTTACAATATTTTATTATATTTATTTCACTCTTTATTTCAGCTACTGTAGATCTCAAACACAAATTCAATAGTCACTTGATTGTTTTCTGCCAAAACTCTCTTTGAAATCTCAAGCTCTTAATTCAGTAGATCAGACTTGTGTGTTATTAACACTTACTAAGTTTTTAACACTAGTCTGTGATGACCACAAAGTTGCAGGTTCAGGTCCAACCCACTTTCTACCATTGTGTTCTTGGGCAAGACTCCAGGGGGACTGTCCTTGTAACTAATGACTGTAAAAACGTCATAATGTCGCTAAACTGGCAGCCTTTTTGGACAACAGGGACAGAAGACGTGTTGGAGTAGAGGTTTTGTGGTTACTTGTTAAACACCAATCTTAGTATTGTCTGATACCTGTAGCAGTGATGTGCCCCCTTAATTAAAAGGTGAATTCAACTTTAGCAGGTTGAGAGATGTTTTGTAGATGTGGGTAAATACTGATTTCTAGGTTTCAAGCAGCATTACCATTCTAGCTGCAGTGCTAAAGAGGAAAAATCTGGGCATCAACAATATCATGGCTGATAATTGACATCAGTTATTTGTTTCTTGACCAGCATTCCACACTAAACTTCATCAATCTGTTACTTTCTCTTTTACATAGTTCCTGAATTTGCTCTGTTTTTGCCATCCATCTGAATCTCTGTCAGTGTGACAATGTTTGCCTTGATGCTGGTGTCACTCATTTTAGAGGATGATTGAACCATATCATGAACTGTGGTTACTATGGTTATAGAGCCGTAGTAGTTATGGATGAATATGGAGGGATGAATTCTCCATACTCCATAAAGATGGTTTATAAACATTAGGTAAAGACAGTGATAATAAAGTACTGAATATTTTTTATTGTACTTATTGTACTTTCAGCCCTTTGTGTTTCATTTATTTGGAACTTTGTTAGACCCTTCAGATCAGATGAGCCTATTATTGCGATCTGTGAACCCACACTTGCTTCCAGTTCTTGGTACTTTTTTTACTATGTCTGTGTGTTGTGGTGAAAATTGTTTTGAAGATATTGCCTGATGCCTTTGAATATGAATAGAAGCTTTTCATCCTACGACTTCACTCATTCATGGTGGAGGGATACGTAAAGAACATTATGATGCAAAATAGTCCCCAAAGAAAAAATTATGTTCAGATTCTCCACTATGTTACCATCAACAGCATCCATATAAAGACGGCTTCACCGAGTGGTCGATATAGTGAATAAAAGGGCTATATTTGCGTTGTAGACATGATTCCTAGTTCCATTCACCACCACTGTAAAGAAAACCCAATTAACCATCATGTTAATTGCTGGAATGCCCTTTAAGATGCAACTGATATAAAACACAAGCATACAAATTGTGTGTGTGTGTAAGCAAGCATCACCCTGTTTTCCAGCATGATTCCCTTCGTTTCTGTCCTCCCACCTTGTGTCTGTAAGGACAGATGATGAGTGGGCCTGGCACACTGGGCAATAACCACAGTGCTAATAAAAATGAATGAGTGTCATTACCAGCACAATGTCTGGTTATACAGGAGCTTCATAACATCCAGACAGAGCACCCGTGTTCAGAGGGGAGGATGGCGAGTCCCACGCCGGAAACTGTGAGGACACTACTGGGAGCGGCATTAAGCTGTTTTTATTTTAAAGCCTGTCCTCGTTACCTGATGGTTTCACCATAAAATGTATCATTTAAATACTTACAATTATGAAAATTGGTAAAGGGTCTAGGGTGTTTCTCCACCATTTGCATGCCCAAATCCCTTGTTAGGATAAATAGTTTACAAAATGAATCGAATAATTATGATAACATGATTTACTTGCTGAATGTCTCTTTAATACATGGTTTAATTTTGTTGCCAAATAACATCATTTTGTGAGGGTGAATATGAAGATATTTGACTTAAAAAAACTGCTGCATAATGTATTTGTAATGAATACGAGTAAGATCGTGCAGTTGAGAATGTTTATTTAGAAAAACCAGGGCCTGGTTTCTCGAAAGCTTCTTATCGCTAAGTAGTTCTTAAGTTTACCTTAACCTCTCTCTTAACGTTATGGGACGTTTCCTGAAGCGTTCGTACACTAAGTATATCTTATGTACGTCCCACATTCGTAAGGTTGGACTGGACCACTCTTTAGCTGTCACTTAGCGTAGTTTCAGCTCAAGACGCTAGTTACCGCCACTGAGCAGCAGTCTTTAGAAATCAGCAGTGTATGCAAGTCAAATAATGGCACGTTATTAAAGTTGTATCAATGATGGAATATAGTCCAGACATATTTAAAAATTTTACCAGTTCCTCGCTACAAGGGTATGGTGGCAGTCTGTGTGTAGTGCTGTTGCGAGGTTAGGGCTGGCAAGGACGCACGTTCCGGACGCGGTGGAGTTCTGAGGTCTTCAGGCTCGGTGCTGCCAGGAGAGGAGGGTGCTGGAGGCGTAGGGGGTTGTACCCCTTTTGGTCCCCCCGCCGTGAACAGCCAAATATTTGAGTATACATTTCTTATCGCGACATGCGCTGGCTTGAAGAATGTAGCTAATGCCACGTGTGTTCTAAATGGACTACTTAAAGCGCTACAAACACGCGCTGACACACAGGTGCAACACACACGCCCCCCACCCCCGAACACACGCACAACACGTACACCCACCCCAGGTTATATGTGCCCCCCTAAAAACACACTGGCCCCCCCTCGGCCCCCCTGGTAATTTTGATCTAGAACTGCCACTGGCTGCAGGTGTCACCGAACTGGACACAGCACCTGTCCTTCCGGTCTCTGCAGACTGCAGCAGCTCTGGCTGAATTGTTAAGTCAACACTACCCAAGTAGATTTTATGACCGTTTTCACTGTACATGCAAATGAACTGAAAATCGATTCCCAAGCAATCGATGTCTCCTGTAACATCGCACGTAAGAGGCAGCAACTTAAGAAGCCTCATAAGGGATAGTTCGGGGAAGACACTTAGAAATGTAAACAACTTTGGTAAGATATTTCTTTGAAAATCTTCTTAGCACGCTAAGAGTGTTCATTATCGAGAAACCAGGCCCAAGTCCATAGGGCAAGAAGGGAAAAAAACAAAGTCCAGAGCAAAAGTAAAATAAAAACAGATCAAACAGCAAGGCAAACAAAGTAAGTCCGTAAGACAAAAAGGGTGACCCTAGAAGCAGAAAAATGAGTCAAAAACCAGAACTAGGAAAACACGTGAAAAGGCTTGGTATCCAGGCTGGGCTTAGTATACTTCACACTGAAGTGATTTGTAGCAGGGCTATATATACTTCCTGTGCCTAGTATTCAGTATTCAGGCCTAATTGGTCTGTGCGTAATACTGGAGCTGGAATCTGGATTGGATGGTATCGTAGTTCCTGACTGTGACTCCACCTCCCATTCTGTGTCAGGCCTTACAGTATCCAAATGTTGTAATTTGTTCAATAAGAATGCCTGTGGTGTCAACCAGGCCTGACTGCTAGCCTAGCCAATGAGCTACAGGCTAATAGATACAACCAAGCTTGCAGAATTGTGATACATTTCCTTCATGTTTTGAGCAAAAAAGCAATGAAAATGGATGATGTTTTTATTAGGCAAAAAGTGGACACCAGAGACTATTTCAGACAAAGAAAAGAAGCTAACTAACGCAAGGAATGCTGCTGGCCTGTTAGCTACATTACTATCTTTAGCTTTTACCTTGTCCTTGTCATCTGATCTCCTTTGTGCTCTCTTTATTAGAACAGCTACTGATGTTATTCAGCTACACAGTATTTGATTTGCTAGCAGAAAGATGAACCATCTGAACTCCTTTTGCATTTACCAGCTTATAATTCACTGTTAAGCACTTGTAGTTCATTATCATCGGGAGAGTTTAACAAGTACTTAAACTTGCAAAGTTGGTGACCCTGTGGCTATATTGGAATGTTCACATGTAATATAGTAATAGTTACATGATTTCTGACATAAAAACAAAAAACAAAGTCCAAACTGCAGACTGGAACTTGCCGAATCAGAATGTGAATGGAGTGATAATTTACTGTGTAATCATGTGTAACTACACTGTGATAGCACACCAAAACTTCAGTACAAACTACAGATTTCTAAGGGCTCCGCCTGCTCTCGTTTCGCTCATCACATTTCCAGAACACTGTAGAGGGACTGCCGACAGGGTGAGGCTTCAAAAGCCAGAACAAGGTAAACCGCATGCTAATTAGCAGGAGATGGGGCAGCGGCGTCGGCTCTTCTCTTTATGTGCCTGCTCTCAGTTGCTCTGTTTGGCCATCAAAAAAGGAGGAATCAAATAGCCCAGATTTGTTTAATGATGATGGAAGTGGGAGACGAAGAGGTACGTTCAACCCCAACACCCCAACACTCCAACACCCCCCCCCCCCCAGACTGGCTGGAAATGACAAAGCAGTGAATACCAACACCTACACAGTGGCTTTATTTCACAGAATAAACACGAACTTAATCTAAATTTAAACACCAAGGACGATGCTAATGCTGCGCAGGGACTGTATTAGCCGTAGCATTAACACTCTCTCTCGCCTGCCACTTCATCATCATTGATATTTACACTTCTTCTTAGAGCTCCTCCACCCACCTGGCCCTGAAATAGAAGCTGGAGCTGAGATACTTTGGAGGTGGATCTTGCTCGCATCACTTCTCATATTTAAGGAAAGGAAGGAGATGCAGGCCTGCATGTGGAGTCCTGTCTCTGTCTGGCACTTATAGAAGAATGGTATGTGCTACTAGCAGGCTGGAACAGACTCGTTTCACCAGGTCTTCAAAGTGCGAGGACATCAGCATGCAGGAGACATCTGACTTACTGATAATGCTATAATTTTGTACTCTCCGTGCTGGCTATGAGGAGTTCTGCAGCAATGTTTCGGTCACATCTCCCTACAAGTGAAACTGATTGGCTTGCTTGGTTGGAGGAAGTCAGATTCAATCTGGTTTCTATTGTTTTGCTTGTTTTGCTCAGGATTGTAGCTTTGGGACATGGGGTGGGCCATCACTCAAATATTATAACCCAATTGTATGGCTATTACTAGGCTTTATGACACATTAATTTACAGTTTGTATCAGTGTTGTAGTACTCAAGTCTGATGCTTTTGCTGCTGTCTTGGACTCGGTATTTGGACTTGGACTAAGGTATTTCCAGATATTCAAAAAGGAAAGCCGCAGCACACAGTGTGAAATTCTTTCTCTGCATTTAATCCATTCACCCAGGGAGTGTGGGGATGGTCCCTTGCTCAAGGGTACCTAAGTGGTAGCTACCCTTAGCTTTTTTCGGTTGTGAACCCATGGCTTTCTGATTACAGGGGCAACTCCCTAAAATATATATAAAAAAAACAACCATATATAATTAGACATATATAATACATACAAATATGAATATATTAGGACATTAACAAAAAAGACGACTTCAGAGGTACAAGTTAATGCCTTCTGAGAGAATTGGACAAGTCATCTGTCATCTAGTCCAGAAGACGCTGAGTGGCTTAAACTGTTCACACTTTCTGTTGTACACTTAAATTTATCAGAAAATTCAAGGTACCAGCCTTTATTTTGTTTTGTTTAGTTGTCATGTTGACTGTTAATGTTACAGAGAACTTAAGTTAAAGTTATAGATAGATAGATTGCTGGACACGTGATCTGCACTATTTACTGATTTCCTCCACAGTCTAGCTTAAAGTGACCCACCTAAAACTCTGTAAGGGACATCTTTTGGAGAGTGTTCATACTGAACTATGCAGGCCAAGATCACAATGTATTTTTAATAAGGTTTCTGAGGTGTCTGGTTCTATGGTGTCTCCTGTGCAATCATATACATATAGTGCAATATTAATAATTCTTCCCACTGTTACACTGCTGCATATTCTTACTGTACTGTTTTGGATTTACATCCCACTCACTCTTACATTATTATATTATCTATTTAATGTATTGTCTCTGTTATCTCCTTCACTTTGTTCCATGCTGTAACTGCCCTCTATATATTAATAATCACATGTATGGTGCCACACTAGTCACTCTGAAAGTGTTGCATTGGCCTCGTGAAGTGGCCGTTTGAGAGTGAGAGAGGAGACGTCTGTGCGGAATTCCATGTATGAACTCTTTATTGGGGAACTATTTACAAAAAACATCGACTTACACGAGTAGGCAGGTGGGTGAGGAAAGGAGAGGAGTCGAGAAGATGAGAGGAGGTGAGAAAGAGGAAGGAGAGAAGGAGGTAAGGACATTAATGGACCCTTGCAAGATAATGTTCCAGGGTCCCTTAAATAGTCCCCTAATCAGTCCCAAATTCCCTCAGCTGCTTCCGCCCTGCAGTCTTGTAGGGCCCCCAAGTGGTTGCTGCCAGACTCATGACAGAACCCCCCCTTCAAGGGCACAACACCGGGGTGCCCAAAGGACCCACCCAGACCAACGAACCACCACTGCAAAGTCGTCCGACGCTGGAGGAGGAGGCGGGGCACTGTCTGATGCTGGAGGAGGAGACGGAGCACCGTCCGATGCTGGAGGAGGGGACGGGGCACCATCTGATGGTAGGCCGGTGTCGGGAGTAGGAGCTGAGGACCCCGGCCCTGGTCGTGGATCCGGAGCAGGGACTGAGGAACCCAACCCTGGTTGCCAGTCTGAAGCAGGAACAGAGGGACTCGACCCTAGTCGTGGATCTGGAGCAGGAACTGAGGGGCCCGAATCTGATCGACAGTCTGGAGCAGGAACTGAGGAACCCGACCTTGGGGGCCCTGGTCTAGAATAGGAACAGAGGGACCCGACTCTGGTCGTGGATCTGGAGCAGGAACTCAGGGACCTGACCCTGGTCGCCAGTCTGGAGCAGGAACTGAGGGACCCGACCCAGGTCGCCGGTCTGGAGCAGGAACTGAGGGACCCGACCCTCGTCGCCAGTCTGGAGCAGGAACAGAGGGACCCGATCCTGGTCATGAATCTGAAGCAGGAACTGAGGAACCCGACCCTGGTCGCCGGTCTGGAGCAGGAACTGAGGGACCCGACCCTGGTTGCCGGTCTTGAACAGGAACTGAGGAACTGAGGAACAATCTGGTGGCTGGAGACTTGGACTTGGCTCCCCGTACATGGCTGGTCTGGTGGCTGGCGGCCCAGACGCGGCTCGTCTGACGACTGGCGGCCCAGACGCCACTGGTCTGGTGACTGGCGGACCGGACACAGCTGGTCTGGCGACTGACGACCCGACCCCAGTAGCCGGTCTGGACCTGGTGGCCTGGACTTGGCTGGTCTGGCGGCTTGCGGCCCGGACGTGGCTGGTCTGGTGGCTGACAGCCCAGGAGACGCTCTGGTGGTGGTGGAATCCGCAACGTCTTTGGTCGGAAGGGTCCATTCTGTTGCATCGGCATCGTGAAGTGGTCCCTTCGATAGTCCGAAGGTTTCCTCAGCTGCATCCGCCCTGCAGTCCTGTAGTGCCAGGCTCATGACAGAAAGGTTTACATCCTGTTCACACTACACTGTTGCATACACTGCTGTTAAAACTTTGTGGTAACTGTTTATTGTGATGTCTTTATCATTTGTTGTGACTCTCTGTTGAATGTTGTTCTCTGTGATTAGTGGAGAAACATCTCACACTATATACATGTTCACTGCTGCTTGTGACAAAGTAACCTTGAAACTTGGATTACAGGTTTAGTTTACTGTATTTTTAATTTCCAACAAGCTTGCAGATGTTTTTGGTGCAAGCAGAGAGTGATTTAATTTGGCATGATTACCTACAAAGACTTACAAATATCAGCCGTGAAAACACCATGGAATGTCTCTGGAGCTTCATGCTGGCATGAGATTTCTCTGTGAAATGAATGTTGTTGAAGAAATGAATCTTATCCCTGAGTGTTCTGTCGCAACATTTGTTCCTCATTCATCTCCGCTCACATCTTCACAGAACACACACAAAAGGTTTTTGGAGTGGTGCCATAAAATATCTATTTTTGAAATTGAAATAAAAGTGTGAACTTTTTAGAGGTTTCAAGAACCATGTCATGATGTAGGTTTTCTTCCAATAATTTGCACCTTTGAATGGTGTAACCTTTCTCATTTAATCTTTTAAGTGAAACACCAATGGCATTACATAAACATTAATTTCTGACCTAATTTTTAACAACATATCCAATGTCAAAGTTAAAAAACACCTACAATTAACACCCACTTGAGTAGAAATACCTGCCTTCCACAATGTGAAAAACTGGTCTGTCCCTGATAGTCAATGGTTAGTTGGACCACAAAACAGCTGCTGACAAGATATTATTTGGACCATTCTCAGAAAATTCATGATGATAGCAGGGCATTCAGTGATGATACAAATGTATTGAGTGACATTGCGAGGATTTGGCTGGTCCAGAAATATCCTGACCATTGATGAAGGACTAGTTCAACACTATAGATCAGCGGTACCCAACCCGCGGGCCACG
>JBBMFX010007183.1:0-13145 GCA_037832545.1 Rhabdalestes septentrionalis | reverse complement strand
CTCTCTCTCTCTCTCTCTCTCTCTCTCTCTCTCTCTCTCTCTCTCTCTCTCTCTCTCTCTCTCTCTCTCTCTGGTGACTATTAGGGGGATAACAGAGGCATTATAAGACCCTCCTCCTCTGAAGTGCTTCCTAAAAATACATTCTATTTCTCTGAAATGTAATACAGTAGAAGCGGAGGAGCGCAACAGTTTCAATTACATTTTTCCAAAAATAGCATCAGTGCGGTCTAGTTTTGTAGTCCTTCGATACCAAAGTACACACACAAACACACAAAAATAACTCAAACACACAGATGGCTGTGGACACAGATGTTTGTTTGTGTGGTGTTTTGTGATGCTGTGGTCGTAAAGGTTCCCTCCAGGTGTGACCCAGCCCAGAAACATCTGGATTCCAATAATATCTAATTATCCTGTTCTTCACACACTGACACATCAACATTGACCCATCTGCACGCACACAGACACACACACACACTCTCTCACACACACACACACACACACACAGAGTGTCCCTCCAATGTCCTCTATAGGTCATACACCCAATGTGGTACTAAAAGTAATCACATGCTAATCACACTCTAAACTCTTCCTAATTCAATCAATCATCACAGCTGGGCAGCAAACACACAGAGGACACTTATGAGTATCTGATAGCTACATTAGCCATTCTAAACAGAGAATGAAAAAAGAAGCCAGAAATGTGGAGCTTTTGAGGCATTTCGAAAAGAGAACATTAGAAGATTTACTGGAGCCATGCTCACAACCAGCAGAACCCAGTGGTCAGGCTGCTGGATTTCAGTCAGTGATGCATCCAGCATGAAAATCAAAATGTGATTATTCAATTCTTTTCACCTCCTAACTACACTGACAGTAAATTAGGGTGTACTCACACTAGGCAGTTTGAACCGTGCCCGAGTACGTTTGACCACCAAAACGCGGTTCGTTTGTCTAGTGTGAGTGCTCCGTGCCCGGGTGCGGTTTGTTTAGCCGGCCCTGGCCCGGTTGGAAGAGGTGGGCCAGGGCGCGGTTCGGTTGGACTCGGGCGCAGTTCGCTTGTAGTGTGAGCGCTAAACGTGCTCGAGCACGCAACAGGACACTTAATGTCACGTTTTTGTGACGTTCACAAAAAGATTTTCGTGCTGCAAAAGCGATAAACATGTTTAGCACCAGGCTGTGAGGGGGCTCTGGACCACCACGGACCAAACGACCCAAAATTAATATCAACAAAGTAACCAGAGCGACGGACTCCACTGCGCTCAGCAAGAGCACCGCTCCTTCTGTTTACCCTGAAACCGCCGCACCACAATGACGTAAGCGCACTCCGGCACGAATGCTAAAACCGTATGTGAGTGCAGGCCAGAGGGGGAGTGGGGAGGGGGGACAATCGTACCCGGGCCCGGTTTAAGTACACCCTTAGGCATGTCCATCCTAACCAGTGGAAGAGCTTGTTTGGATGTATCTATTTATCTAGCACATAAACAATCAAACTAAAGATTAGACCATTTTCTTCTGGGTATAAATGAACTGCATTATTTCCAATCAAAACTTAATAATGACATGAAAGTATTATTGCAGCATTCGCTTATCAATCTATTTAATTAAAATTAACTACAAAATCACTTCATGTTTTTAATCCTCAGACATTTTCTGAAGACTTGCAATGCCCTGAGGGTTCCCTGTTGATTTTTACAGATAACAGTATCAGTCCGCCGAAGCGAGTTAGAAATGGTTTAGATAATTGCTTTGACACTTTTTGTGTGATCATTTGGTGTGAAGTTTGCAGGAAACTAATTTGCGTGTTATAAGCTTCCTTTAGTTTTCAGTTACGTTATCCTTGTTGCTTCAATGTAAAAACTGAAGAAGTGAACTTCAGACATCTAACACGTCTTGAGGGAGGTGGAACAGGTCCGATTTTAGTTCTAAATATTCAGCCCGCCTCCTGCCTCAGGCCTTTTCTAAACAGGATCCATACTCTCCAGCTTTCTGTGAAAAAAACTGAAGACACAAAAGCAGAACCCAGTGGCAGAACCATGAATGCCCAGCCCTTCAGCTATTTCAATTATCCATTTCAATTTTCCCCCTGAAAGACAGGCTTAGCCACAGAGCCAATGTCTAATTCTCAGCTGCTGTCACATAGATACAGGTGTTTTAAGATTGTATGAAGGTCACGGGGAGATCACCTCTGCTGCACAGACTGCTTTGAAGAAGTGTGATGTGAAAGTTGCATATCAGTGGAAAGAAATGTCACAGATTTTTGTGTTAACGTTTGTATTATATAACTATTTTCTATTCTTGTAGAATTGATTCACACTCTTGTTTCAAGCCAGTATGCAGTGCATCATTTTTCTTTTTTATATAGTCTGGAGAAGTCCCAGCTGCCATGACATTTGGATTTGGCACAGTTTCACTGTGGAACTGATGAGAGCTAATCTGAGGTGTTGTGCACTTCACATCTGAAGAAAGAAGGCAGGTAAAGCCAATCTCATCGAATCACTGTGGTTATTCAATTTGTTAAAAGAGAAGACAACATGTTTTCCAAACCGCTCCCCCTTTCCCCAAATAGAAGGGCCAATTCCGCCACTGTCGCTGTTAGTCCAGGCCATACTGGCTCCTCTTAAAACAGGCGAAAGCCTTATTCAATCTGGTGCCGTTTTATAAAAAATGGGGATATTATGATACACCCAGAGTTTAATGCAGTGTTGTTCCTGTTTTAAACATTGTACATTCATTTTCTGAATGAATCACAGTTTTAAAGCATCTACATACTGTGATGTTTCAACAATCATATCAGCTTGACAGACATCTACTGAATTACAGGTGATATACAAGAATAAAATATTACCAGGATTAGTCATCCACATGAAAAAGAATCATTTAGTAAAGGCGACCTGTTTACTACCAGAATGCACTAACTGTGATGATGAGGTATGGGGATGTACACGAGAAAATAAGCATACAAACAAAACTAAAACAATTACTTGAACTGGAACTGAGGGAAGCAATCAAACTAAACACAGAGGAAACAATGAGAGAGAAAAAAACAGGGTCAGGGAATAATCCAGAACACACAATGAGCAAAATCACACAATCCTGAGCGAAGTACAAGGCTGAACACTGAACAGAAGAAGGATAACAGACAAATGATACATGCAAGAAGGAACAGATTACACTCACAGAAATATTTGTATTTGGCCCATTTCCAAGGATTTAGGTGTTTCAATTGCATATTCAATTTCCATCCATTTGAATTACTTATATTTAACAGAAACAGGCCAATAAACTTCATGTGCTGCATAGTTGTCAGAATGAGATTTATGTAATAATACCAATAAATCCAATGTGATTTGTATATATTATTTATCTTTAAATAAACCTGATATACACAATCTCATACATTTGAACTAAACAAACCTTGCTTGATCCAAAGCTCATCATATTTAAATCAGTTTTAACTTATTCAATTTTCCTAATTAACAGAATAATGCTGATTTTAAGGAATGTACATAAATGTAATTATTTAAATATAATCAAATACCTATAAATTAACTATGCCATGATTCATTTTTCTGAGTGTAAACCCAGGTGAGGACCAAGACTAAAGGCCGAAACAGGTAGGGGCAGGGGAACCAAAACAAAGACACACAGCAGGATTGGAGCAAGACAAGAGGGTGGACATAAATGAGGAACTGGGGATGGGGAGAAAATAAACTGATATTCACGCCGAATATGGCACCTTACACACACGTGTTGAAATCCAGGTTATATTGAGGAATTACACACATTCTCCACCCCATATGCTCAAAACATTAAGATGCTTTGACTTGATTAAAAAGTTACAATTTATTACATCAATACATGCTTTCCATAATACAGGACATGCCTGTGTTGATGTAATACATTTTATAATGAGGAAACGCATTGTGACCTTACCTAACCTCCTCCAGGTCCAGCTCAAATAGAGCTTAAAAACACTATGATCCTCCTTAATGATGGAGCTTTCACTGTCGCTCCCTCCCTCTGCCCAGATAATGAAATATATTTTGCTGTTTACAGCTACTCTTGACCATACATATGCATTCACCATCTTTTTTTCTCCAAGATTCAAGAGATTCATGTGCAGTCTTCCATACCCTCGAGACCAGAGCAGATTCCAAGGCCTTCTACTCCACAAACAATGGATAATTATATACACACCTTATCCATATTTATGGGAGCTCCAGAAGTTCCCAAGTGTGGAAGGCACAATATGGCTCGTTCCATGAACAGTCTCTCTCTAGAATAGTGACGCTAAGTCTCAAAATAACAGTTAATCTGTTATTTCTGATATTTTTCATAGCATATTTCTTTAACCTTAATGAGTTACATGCAATTTGCAATTAATAGGGCGACACTCCGACAAAATAGTAAACACTGTGGTCTGTGTTTAAAGTCAAGCAGGTAGTAATCATACATTCATATGAAGATCCAGACTGACTAATGACACGACAGTGAACAGTCCTAAGGTTTATTGCCTTTAACCGCAGGAATATAACCTTATTTAACATTTCATGTGTATCTGTGTAAAATTTGCATTGTCTTTATATATGTCTGCGGACTCATTGTTTTCTTGTTTACTTAGAAATTTGAATGCACAGCCAATCTCTTTTTATTCCTCTTGCTTACTTTGGGTCCCTAAAAAGGCATGTGCAGCTGAATTGTGTAATATCTTGCAGTTTTATTGTACAGTTCATATTACAGTGAGTTATTATACTACCAGTGTTTACTACGACTATATACTATTTACTACCGTACTACTATTATCTCATGTTAGTATTATAAGATAAATGGGTTTTGGACAGGGCATACAAACAACTGCTGTGAATGCAGATATGCATGTAACCTACGTTTGCATTCACTAGTCTTGAGAATATCAAGTAAAAGGTCTGAAACGATTCACACCGTGTGTAAGATTGGTTTAGTGTAACTATGGCAGACAAGTTCAGCAGAATAAAAGAAGAGAATAGCTAAAAGAATAAGGATTTTAAATGTTTTCTGAAGGACTTACTGGACTTCAGTTAACTTTGTGCTAACATAATATTGTGACTCCTACAGAGAGTCTGGCATTATTTTACATTATTGTAACAACAGAAACAGACTAACTGCAAAAACCTCTAAAAAAGAAACATGAACCATATCATGAATGATTGCATTTAGCTCTGTAAAAATGTATCCAGTTCTGTTGAAAGGATAATTCAATAACAATTCAATGTCACCCATAACTGTGATTGTTGGAGACCGTCCTTCTGTTCTGTTCAGGGGACTCTTATTATGATGTCTGAGCGCACCGGTCTTGTATTTGTTTACATTATGTGTTTCAGCTGACCAGTGTGCTTAGGAAAAATGATGATCATGTTTCATTGGTTGGTGGGTTTTTGTGTTTAGTAATTAAGTTCCTTAGTTTTGGACCTTGGAGTCGGTCCACTCATTCCTTAATCCCAGCTTTGTGTGTTCTCTAATCACCTTTTGTTGCAGTTCTGAGTTTTGTTTCAGTCCCTCATGCCTTTTTTGCATTAGTTAATAAAGAACAGGGAACATGGAAGTCTGCCTATGTGCGTGCCCTCTTTCTGGAGACATGACAATAACTCTTTCTGCCAAAAGCACTTTAAATATTTAATCAAAGCCACAAACAAAACTATCCTTCACATTTTGCCAGTAATTAGTCATTTCTTTTTGACATCTCAAGAAATGGGAAAAAATTATGTAAGCAGAATGTGATTTAAAACTTAAATATAACTGCGTATCTAATTATGTAATTCATTAACTTCATTTAGGTAATATTAAAAAGGACAGTAATAACTCAAGTTTAACCTCAGCACAGCAGTTAAAACAGACAAATCTTTATTGGTATCGAATTAGGAGGCATATACGTCTGCCCTTGACCAGCAGGCCCCTTGCTGTCCTCCTGTCAGGCCTATCAGAGGCTTTAATGAAGGCAAGACAGCAAAGATGGGGGCTGGATGTGTGTGAGGGAATGGCATCCTAGCAACACGCCAATTAGCACAGAACTCTAGCCCAGAAGTCCACCATTTCTCTCAAACACACACAGAGGTGGCAGGAGAGGAGGCCAATCAATATGAGAGGTATAATTTTCTTATTAGGGAAGAAAAGAGAAGTAAATGGAAGAAAGATGACAATCAAACCTTGACGATTTTGGGATAAACTAACTACATTTAACCCTGTATGATAGTAGGTTTTCAGTCATAACACTATTAAAAGTAAAGATTCCAAGTGTTTCTTGTCCTGATTTTGATGGAAAAAATACTTCAGCTGGTATGGAACTTCTGCTGTATGTGGATGCTCTTTACTAATTTGAAAGGTTCTACACATTAACAAATAAGAACTAAAAGCAAGTGGCACCTCTCTAATAGAGCTCTTTTTGACACATTTATATTTCAAAGGGCTGGCAACCCAACTGTAAAATATGAAAATAGTTTAAATACTCCCAATGATGTGTAAAATGACCCAGAAACCTTAATAAAATTTTGCAGCCAGACTTCTTCTCACAGTAACCATACTTATAATTTTATGACAGCAATTTTTGGTAAATACATGGAATTCCACTGTTTGGTTCATTGCATGCCTCTGAAGGTATTTACTAGTATATGCCATTAGACATCATTTTCTTCTCTAAATTAGCATCTCCGACAGCATGCACATCTCTCTCTATGCAAGAGGAATCCAGTCAGTACAGCCAGTCTGAACGAACCAGCAGTCACACAATCATGTGGCTCACAGCAATGTGCCAGAACAAGAGCTTCCCAGGTTTGCTCTCCTATTATCCAATAACGGCTTTGCATCCATTACTAACTGCCGTTACCCCAGTCAAGCTTTAGCATTGCACCAAAATCAATGTAAAAATATCAGTGTGTTGAACATTATAGTGTCCTTGTCATGACTAAAAGCTGTTTAAAACGGATAAATAGACCACAGCAATGTTTCCAAGCCAATTTATGTTTACATGCACTTATCAAAGGTTAAATAGATATTTTGTTTACCCACTGTGGCACTAGAGTGTTGGATAATTGACAGTTTAGCTCTTTTTTTGCACGTCTCAGTTGATGGATGCTTTCATGTGGGTTAATGTGCCTGTCACCAGCAGATGCACTATAAATGCAGTGTCCAAACAAAGCCATGATAGTTTTGTCTGGAGTGGATTATGTTTTTGCTTTTCACACATGAAATTTATGACAGATATGTTGAAACCAGGATGTGCCGTACATCATTTTCATCACACAGTGACACAGGCCTGCTAAATATATTTCATTCATTTTATGTTTCTGATTAAGTATGATGCTGTGTTATTTATTGCAACGCACTAATGAAAAAGGGATTTGGAAAAATAGAAGTGTGTCGACTCGACGTGAAATTTGAGTGGGTAAATACTTTTGCTCAGTTGCTCTTAAGTGTATGTTTATATCTGATTCATTTATGATGTATGAGTAGCAGTGTTAGGAGTAACGCGTTACAAAAGTAACTAATTACTGTAATGCATTGCTTTTTGCTGTAATGCGGTAATGTAAGGCATTACAGAACAAAAACTGGTAATATTTTTCTCGGTACAAATGTCAGTAATGCGCGTTATAATGCATTTTTAAACTGGAAAGAAGTTTTTTTTCTCCTTTATATAAATTCGCTGAAATCACCGCAAGATCAGCAGAGGAGAAACATCTGTGCAAAATGTTTAACTTCTTGTAGTCAGACAGAGAGAGGAGTAGGGGGACGTCCTCTTTTTCCTGGACATGTCCTGGACATGACATGTCCCACATCCAGCTGGAATTTTTGAATTTTGAGCTGCCTAAACATTCATCACTTTATGGACATCTCTCATAACCTAAAAGTCAAACCCTTCCCCTCATGAACTGTTTCAGCACATTGCCTGTCGCCTATTAGGTCGTTAAATAGCAAACATTTGCCGTTGATCTACATTACAGTTATTTTCGATAGGCTTTTTAATGATCAGCTGTTAAAAATGTGGCTAATAAATGTACACAAATGTTTTATTAGCAAAGAATATATAATATAAATAAATATTAAGTGGGTAAGATGCCAATGTAGAAAACTTGTAGTGTCTATGTTGTAATGATAAATACATGTATTGACACACATGTGCTTACAGTATAAGCGCAGAACTACAAAAATTGTATATGGACACTTCTGATGTATTTTCAAGAATGATTTATTCATAAAATCCACATGTTGGTGATCTCCTGTTATGGTGAGCATGTACCATCCACACGTTTGTGCTTTGCTTCATCAAGCACACTTGATTACATTCATTATCTAATTAGCAAACTCCTCGTAAATCAGTGAGGTGTTTTATAATGTGTAGGTCTCGAGGAGTGGGGCTGAATAGTCATTTGTGTAAATTATCCCAGAAACCCTTTTACTGAGGTGGCACATATTTTTTCAGTAAATGGTCGGGTAAACTCTGAACTCTGGTGCCCTCAGATTGGGAGAACTTAGGAAAGCTAGTACAAAAAGTTTTATGCTTTTTTAGTTTTTTATTTATTTATTTATTTAATTACAGTGTAATATTTATTTTTCAGACCTCATGGTGGCACAGTGGCTAGCGTGGTTCCCTCACACCTTCAGTGTTGGGGGTTGAATCCGGATCTTGGTCTTGTGTGAGTAACTCTTACTAGGGTTGCTGGGACCTTGAGTCAGGACAGGCTCCAGGTACCTGCAACCCTATAAAGGGTAAGGTTTATTGTTCAAAATCCACATGGACAACCATGAATATGAGCTGAAACAAAGGGGTGTGGCAGGCCTCAGCCTTTTAAAGTCCCACTGGAAATCTACTTTGTCTTTCCTGATCAACTCTTTAAAGCTTTAAAATGCGGATTTTGTTTCAGGACTCAGCATGATTGTATTGCTAAAAATGAAAAAAAAAAAAAGCAGCATGTTGCTGGCAGCCTTTTTCTGAAAACAAAGAATGTTTTCATAAACCACTTTAGATTTTCACCAAATTGTTGCCTTATTAACCCCCTTCTGGAGTATGAATTCTGAAGGATAATGAAGTATTAAGAATGTTTTTCTTCAACATAACAAAAACAGAATAAGAAATGTAAACAACCGGATAATAAAGTCACATAAATATTTATTCAAAAAATGATAACATTATGTGACCACCACCTAATCCCCGGTCGGTTGGTCCCGCTCCCTGTCCCCCGAGTACTAAACGTCCCTTTACTTTAGTTTTGAAGTAAAGGCGGTGCAGGCCCGTGCACCCCGTGGTCCACAGCCGTGCGCCATCGCCAAAGCGGAGCTGGGTCTACTCTGAGATTCCTGAGTTTTATTCTTTTGTTCTTTTGAGGAGTACAAGCCTTGTCTGTTGTGTGTTTGTCTGTGTCTTTAAAACCCCCAAACCACCACTCTGAGAGCATCCTCCCCTTTCCTTCCCGCGGAGCGATCCGTGGCAGAAAACTGACTCCAACCAATCCCCCCTGGATGCCTCAGAGATACCCCTGCTTGGAGACCAGGTGCCCCCCCCTCCATCCCAGCCATCGGCCCCTGCGATCCAGCAGAAGCTTCTGGAGCATCAGCAGCAGCTGGAGCTGCTCACCCAGGCTATGCAAGAAGCCCTCGGAGGACTCCGAGACCTCCAACGATCCGTGGTGCCTTTGGTGACAGCTCCAGCCCCACCCGCAGCCACTGTCCAGCCAGAAGGAAGTCACATCAGTTATGTGAACCACTCAGCTCTCCCCAAGCGGTATGCCGGGGACCCCAATGGGTGTCGCAACTTCCTTCTGGCCTGTGAGTTGTTCTTCGCAGAGTATCCTGTACTCACAGAGAGGCAGCAGATCTCGACGATTATACAGAGACTGATGGGGCGGGCTCAGGACTGGGCAGTAGCCGTCTGGAGAAGCGGTGGCATCAGCACCACCTCCTACGCCACCTTCATCAAGCAGCACCTGACGGTTTTTCGATCATCCGGGGCAGGGACAGAAGAGTGGTACTCGGCTGTTGAGGCTGCGTCAAGGAACCGAGTCGGCTGGTGACTATGCGCTGGAATTCCAGATCCTCGCAGCAGATAGTGGGTGGAATGAACAGGCACTCCTCACAGCGTTTAGAGAAGTACTGAATCCAGAAGTAAAGTGTGAGCTTGCGTGCCGGGACGTTGGAAAGACCCTGGATGAGGTGATCTGTCTTGCAGTCGCTCTCGACCAGCATCTGAGGGAGAGGTCCAGTGGGGCGACTCCAGCCCCCCGTGCCACAACTGTCCCCGAGGAGTCCGCCCCTGAGCCGATGCAAGTGGGGGCATCCCAGTACCAACAACGTCTCAAGGCGGGGACCTGCCTGTATTGTGGGAAGACGGGCCATTAGCGGTTGCAGTGTCCAGTGCTGAAGAGGTCCGCTTCCCCCAAGGTCTCTGTGTTTTCTCTGTCTGGTCAATTTATCATTCTTTGTTTGGTTTTGTTCCTAACCCTTGTGTCTCTGCCCTTGTAGATTCGGTATCGGCTGCCAGTCTCGTTAGCCAGGCCGATCACAGTACAAGCCCTGGACGGACACCCTATTGGGGAAGCTCCCCTTAATCTGGCCACCGTTCCTGTCTCCCTCACTATCCAGCACATTCACACAGAAGAAATACCCCTTATCTTAGTTCCCCAGTCACACCATCCCATAATTTTAGGTCTCCCGTGGTTACATTTTCACAATCGCTGTATCGATTGGCAGACACACCAAAACGTTTCCTGGTACCCAGCTTGTCATGACATCTGTTCTGTTCCCCGTTTGTCCCTACACCATATAAAGTCCCCACACTGACACTCCCGTCCAAATTCCCCCTCAGTACTCTGACCTTCGGTGTCCAGGGCTACTCGTCTCCCTCCGCATCGACCATGGGATTTCGCGATTGACCTGGTTCCTGGAAAAAACCCTCCTCAGTCACGTATCTGTCCGCTGTCCAAGCCTGAGAAAGAGGCTATGGAGAAATACACGACCAAGGCCCTAGAGCAGGGGTTTATCTGGCGATCGCGCTCTCCCGCCTCCGCCAGCTTTTTCTTAGTGACAAAAAAGGATGGGGAACTCTGGCCATGCATTGACTATTGTGGGCTCAACAAGGTCACAGTGATGTACACTCACCCTCTACCATTCATCCCAGCGACACTCGAGCGGCTTCGAGGATCCCGCTTCTTCACGAAGTTGGATCTCCGAAGCGCACACAACCTCGTGCGCATAAGGGCGGGTGATGAGTGGAAGACCGCGTTCAGCACCACTTCCGGTCATTTAGAGTATTTGGTAATGCCTTTCGGCTTGGCATCAGCCCCCTCTGTATTTCAGGGGTTCGTAAACGATGTCTTTAGAGACATGTTGGATCAATTTGTGGTTGTATATATAGATGATATCTTGGTTTATTAAAAACCTTTACGGATCATGTACAGCATGTACGACAAGTATTCACCCGTCTTTTAGAGCAAGGGGTTGTATGTGAATGAGAAATGCGAGTTTCCCAAACAAGAAATCTGCTTTTTTGGCCATCGCATCAGCCGGGAGGGCATCTCCATGGAGGAGAATAAAGTAGAGGCGGTATCTGAGTGGCCAGAGCCCACGTCAGTCAAGGATGTGCAACGGTTCCTGGGGTTCGCCAATTACTATCTAATTTTGTGGATGCCGGACCCGGAGCGGCAGTATACAGTGAAGGTGGATGCCTCGGTGGTGGGGATAGGGGCAGTCCTGTCGCAACACCACGGCTTCCCCAGTAGCTTACATCCCTGTGCTTTTTTTTTCTAGAAAGCTGAAGGAGGCCGAAAAGAATTATGACGTTGGCGACCGGGAGCTGCTTGCTGTGAAGGGCACGCTGGAGGAGTGGCATCACCTACTCGAGGGAGCTCGGCAGCCTTTTGTGGTGTTAATTGACCACCGCAACCTAGAGTTGGTAATAAATGCAAAGAGGCTAAACCCCAGGCAAGCGAGGTGGGCTCTGTTATTTTCCAGGTTCCAATTCCAGATCTCGTACCGCCCAGAAAAAATGAATGAGAATATGGACGCTCTCTCCAGACAATTTTGTTACTGAAACAGAAGCGTGAAGCCTGAGCCTATTCTCCCACCTCGGTTTGCAGACCCGATAGTTTGGGCGCTAGACGACGAAATAGAAGGGGCACTTCAGGGATTGAGAGTCCCTTCAGAGTTTCCCAGCGGTAAGAAATTTGTCCCAGAGGTCATGCGCCAGAAAGTGATAGAATGGGCTCATGTTACACCTGCTAATGGGCACCCGGGAAGTACTGATGGCCGACGATGTCAAGGGATGTCTGGCAGGCAGTGCTTTCCTGTTCAGTGTGCGCCACCACCAAAAGCCTCCGCGTTCTCCCTACTGGGAAATTAATGCCCCTCCTGGTGCCTGACAGGGCGTGGTCTCACCTCGCAGTGAACTTTGTCACGGACCTGCCGGTATCAATAGGGTACATGGCCATTCTGGTTGTGGTGGATTGGTTATCTAAGGGCTGCCGGTTCATCCCATTTAATTCTCTCCCCTCTGCCCGACAGGTCGTGGATGCGCTGTTCCAGTCAGTGTTCCGAGTGTACGGTATCCCGGAGGACATCGTGTCGGACCGCGGCTCCCAATTCACCTCTCGGGTATGGAAGGCCTTTCTAAAACATCTGGGGGCCGCGGTCAGCCTGACCTCCGGCTACCACCTGCAGTCGAATGGTCAGGCTGAGCGCACCATTCAAGAACTCGGCTCATTCCTCCGGGCTCACTGCCACAGCCGGCAACACGACTAGGCAGAGTACCTCGTCTGGGCAGAATATGCCTAGAATTCCCACTACGCCACTGACACCTTTCGAGTGTGTGCTCGGGCGTCAGTCACCGCTCTGTCCTTGGGATCAGAGCCCCACGGCAGCTCCTGGCATGGATGGCTGGTTTCGTAGGGCAGAGCAGGTGTGGGAGGATGCACACACCTCAATCCAGCGAGCAGTTCGACGGTTCGCAGAACGTGCCGACCGTCGTCGGAGTCATGCGCCTCCCATCAGGGAGGGTGATCGGGTTTGGCTTTCCACTAGGGATCTTCCCCATATTACCCCATGTCCTAAGCTCTCCCCCCATTTCGCTGCTCCTTTCTTGGTTGTAAAAAAGATTAACCCAGTTTCTTTTAAACTTAAGTTGCCCC
>JBBMFX010007173.1:0-13145 GCA_037832545.1 Rhabdalestes septentrionalis | reverse complement strand
TTGGTATCGGCAGATACCCTGAGCCCAAGTATCGGAATCGGTATCGGGAGGGGAAAAATGGTATCGGAACATCTCTAGACATAACCCAGATCTCTCACAGATGTAATACAAACAAAACACAGATACAAAAGCAAAAATAAAACACAGAGAGAACACCGATTTAATCCAGATAGAATCCAGATAGAATCCAGATATTACACATATATAATACAGATATAATCCTGATATAACACATATATAATCCAGATACAATACAGACATAACACAGATGTAATACAGATGTAACACAGACGAGGAATGAAATCTCCAATGCTGTAAAATTTAAACTATACCTGCCATCATCCTGACCACCCAGAGACACCAGATACTTGTCGTTTGGGGAGAAGGCCAGTGCCTCCACTTTGGCTTTATGTAGAATGAGCCGGGCGTAGATTTCTCTTTTGGAGTAATCCCATATGATCACGTCAGCCTGAGGAGCAGATAAAACAGCTTTAAAACCAAAGTCACAACGCACTTTTTACATCTCCTAACATTTCTAGTCTTATCATTCAGTCGAATCAGAAAGGAACAAACCAAACAAAGTATAGGATAAAGATAAGAATTGTCATTCCAGAACATGTTGTGCAAAAAAATTTGCAGCATGTTGATGGTGCTGACGATGAATGAAAGGTCTCTTTGCCTAATAAAAACACTGACTGAACCTTTAATTTAGGGTTTGTTATTGAAAAACTATTTAGGCATTCAGCAACTACTATGTAAGTAATTCTGTTTATAATATTATTTATTAAGTATTAATTTAATTACAGCTGTAACTACAGTACTGTGCAACAGTCTTGGGCAACCTCTCGTTTCTTTACAATTTGCTTTGAACCATCTTGTTGGTCCAAAACAACAATTCTCTGCCTGTCAAACTGTCTTATTCTTGGCATATAGAGAGGATTAAATGAAAGACATGGGACAGGCTGCAAAACATTCCTCTGAAACTGGTCAGGCTCAGGGATTAGACTGAAAATGAGAGTCTCTGAAAGTCCTTCTGGAAGCCTGGAGAACTGTTCCTCAAGAATACAAAAAGCAAAATATGAAGAATTTAAGGTGGCTCACGAGTCTTGCAAAGTACTGTATTTTATGTATTTGTTCTTGTTCTTTTGTGTCCTTGTTCAGCCAATGACACGTTTGATTAAAAATCAAAGTAAATGAATGTGTCTCAGGTTTGTGTGATTGTATTTTACATGTAAAACTCTTCATCCTCTCACCTTGAAGCCCATGAATGTGACCTGTCCAGATGTGATGTAGCGTCCAGTCCTGGATATGCTCAGACAGGAGACGTTGTTGGTGTGGCCGTGAAGAAAGTCTTGCTTTCCAGTTGTCAGATTCTTGATGATCAATGTGCAGCCAAGAGGGTAGATCAGGTGTTCTCGGTCAGGGTGCACACGGAGCCCCGATAAGACATGTCCTGATTTGGGAGAAAATTATTTAGTGACATAATGGCTTAGACTTAGAAAGCAAAAGCACAAGCACAGCAAAATAAATTGTTATCAGCTATTAAAACAGCTCCTGATATGGATGATCCTCTGTTACTGTGGATGCTTGAGGTGTCAGACATCATGCTGAGTTTTGTTTGGTGTCCCTAAGTCATGTAGAACCAACATAAATTTTATTTAAACAACATATAATAGTATTAGCTGCAACTGGGATTTTACAAAAAAAAAATATTTTGCGAAACCAACAAAGATTTTTAAACCCAGGAGAACGATCAGTCTCCACACATCTAAAAATCCGCAGAGAGAGGGAGTATGTTGAGCGGCCGAGCGGTGGGGGAACAGCAAAAGGAGAGCAGAACTGCAAACACATGTTTATATTTGTTAAAATTAGATTGTACAAATACAATCTCACTCTCAAGGGTTAATGAAAGCCTACTATAAACTGTTTTTCCCAAAAGCCTGAGAAAGTAAGACTGTTCCCTGTTTTCTTCTTATCTAGAGGCTTGGGTGTAATACATAAACACCTTTTCAACATTCAGCAGTTTAATAATCACACACACTCTGGATAAAGTTACAAGGGGTGTTTCAGCTTGGAAATGCTTTAGGAATCTTATTATCCAGCCTTTCACATGAAAAGAACAAACTAAACACAAATATAAGAAGAAAGATAAGAATGGTTTATTGTCATTCCGCTACTCATTATATATAAAGGCGAATGAAATGAGCAACATGTTGATGTTGCTGCCAGTGAATATGAACCGATGGCAACCAGTGTGATTTTAGTGCCATTTTCATTATAAATGGAGGCCGGCTGAGCTGAATGGACAAAAGTATTGGGACGCATGACCATACCAACAGGGACTTTAACGACATTGTATTTAAATACATAGCCTTTACTATGGAGTTGGTCACTATTTGAATCTGTAACTGCGTCCACTCTTCTTGGAAAGCTTTCCACATGATCTGATGTGCGTCTGTTGGAGTTTGTGCCCATTCATTCTGTGGAGCATTGCGTTGTTCAAAATGTCTTGGTTTTCTGAAGCGTTATGACTGCCCTTCACTGGGTGTAAGGTGCTACCAGATTTAAATTATTACAGAAATACGTGTAATAAACATTGAAGATATTGAAAATCACATTTTCGGGAAAAATTTAAAGTGTTGGTTAAATATGAAATAGTTGAAGAAAGCTGAAAGAAAGCTAAACTGACTCATTCTCACCATTAAACCCAATAACTGCTTCCAGCTCCAGCTTCGAAACGTCCTGCGTATCACCGGCCATCGCTTCAAATGTTTATATAAGCGCTTTCGGAAATAAATATCTCAAAAATCCATAAAGTAATTATCACGTAATATGTAGCAACAGCCTAAATTTCTCTGCAGTCTTGCGTAACTAAGGTACCCCACCGTTCTGTTTGGGACCGTTGCTAGGAGACGGCAACGCGGTAAGTGTTAGGGTCTTGGATTCTGAGCTCTGATTGGTGGAACTTTTTGAAGTAAAAATAAAAATAAACAAAATGGGGACTACCGTTCTAGATAAATACAGGAAAACCAACACTGAACGTAATGATAATGACACTACTACACCTGCGAATACTACTACTACTACTACTACTACTACTACTACTACTACTACTAATAATAATAATAATAATAATAATAATAATAGTAACAACAACAACAACAACAACAACAACAACAACAACAAAACAAGAAGAAGAAAAACAAGAGTTGGCATACTTTTATTTATGGCATACTTTTATTTATACATTTATTAAACATAGATTGTATAAAAACAAATATTAAGAATAGCACTGGGCATATTCTTGTAACGACAGCCTTTATGTTTTTATATTTTTTTTTCTTTTTTTATATCCCTATGAACTATGGTTCATAAGCTGCTTGGCAACATGTGTTGGTTTTGAAAACTGAACAGAAATGAATGAGATTTTCTTCTTCACTCTGCACTAATAAGTAACCGAAAAGCTGATCAGACTGTTTATATAGTTACACCTTACCTTCAGACCTCATAAAATGTGTTCAGAATAAATTAAATCACCATATTTGCTCATAAAGTGACATTAAGTTTTAGGTGTGTGTGCGTCCTGGCTGACCTCTCTGTGGGTTGGCGGCTCTAGGCCTGTGGATGCGTGTGTGTTAGAGGGTGTGGTAGGGTGTGGGTGTGCATATGTGGTAGGGTCAGGGTGTGCTGAATGCCCCAGACTTCAATACTGTGGATCCTGAATCTGCCTCGACACAGAACTGGACTCTCGAATGTCTCACAGCGTTCAGACCGACCAGTGGAGAGGTCAGCATCTAGAGAGATGGTGTGACCCCCATCCCCTCCTATTAGAGTGGGAGAGAGAAAGAGAGAGACAGAGAGATAGAGGGGGTGGGGAAAATAAATATACACTGTCAGAATAAATAGCACACCAAACAATAGTTTTATAATATAAATCTCCCTTCAAAGGCAACAAATGGTCATTATACAAACAGAAACAAGATCAAATTTACAGTTTTGTGTTGAGATATGGTCGATCAGCTGAGATCAATTTAGTGTCCAATTTTTGTCTGTTTACTAGCAATCACTAGAAGCCAATAGTCACACAAATAGCCCAAATCATTTCCAGAAAAAATACTTCACCAGAACTTTATTCAAACTACATCCAGCTCTTTATTAAGGTGAACCAGACATGTGAACTTCAGTTCTACCAGCAGGTATTTCAAATGGGACCAGAGCTGTTTTTTACAAAGCAGGACAAACCTGGGGTCAGATTCCTGGGATCAGGACAATCCTGGGATCAGACGCCCCGGCTCACATGCTGTGTCTTAAACCAAGTCCACAAATCTGATCACCTTAATGAAGTGCTGGATGTGATTTGAGCAGGTCCAGATAAGTTTTGGTGATGTGTTTACAGTTACAAATTGGGCAAATTCTAGTGTAGAAGCTGTAGTTCTAAATTAAAGAAGCAAAATTGGGACAGAACAAACAACCAAAGCATAATAAGTTTCTGGATCCCTTTTCACTGCATCTGGTTTGTTTGACTTTATTCACAGTGCCCACATACACACTCTTTACACTCTTTATAACAGGGGGCTCACATTTTTTCACTCTGCTGTTTAGATTATCTCTAAGTTCCAATTGAAAACAATAATTCCAGAACTATTTCATTTGCAGCTCACCGATAAAAAGCACCTCGTCATCTCCAGCCATGAACCTGGCAGAGGGCCGCTGAGGCTCAGATGAGCTTGATGGGGTGTATCCTGTACCCTGACTGATCTCAGTGGGGTGGGAAGATAAATGTTGGGAAGAGAAACTAGAGCCTATTCCTGAATGTTCATTCCTTCCTGACATTCCAGAGATGTGCAGCACAGGTCTTTGGTAGCGCTCCATCCCTGGCCTCAGCTGGAGAGAAAATATAGACAATTCACAGAGTTTAGAAGGAGGGGAGGACCACCCTACCCACTCAGAAAGAGGGAGGACAGTTAAATTGAGGAATGGGAGAGAGGGAGGGCCACCCTACCCATCTGAGGAGAGAGAGGACAGTTATACTGAATGTGTATATCTGTGGCAACACTAGGGTGTAAACCTGAGCTAAGTCCAAGAATTGTATTTTGCCCAGTACGTTCATAAACATCTCTTAATCAGGTATAATATGACCACAGATGGCCACTATAATATGGGCACTTATAAATCTTCTATTTTATGTTCATCAAGCCTCAGGTTCCAGATAATTTACATACAGTGAAAACGAAGCACTCCTCTGTGCCGAAGAACTGGAGCCTCTCTCCATCATGTTTCCTCAGAGACCAGTCTGCAGACAAGAATGCTCCACAGATCTGAACAGAGACACAATTAATATTTTCAATAAATAATTACTATTATCCCCACTCATTTAAGGGTGCACTGAAGATCAACGAAAACTAGACTGCATTTCCACAGAGAAAATGCAAAATGTGCTTGCTCAAAAATGCAGCAATCAACGTAGCGCTAGCATTAGCATAGCATTAGTATAGCCTTAGCGTGGGCGTGTGTGTGTGTCTTTGTGTGTGTGTGTGTGTGGGCCAATATGTTGGTCCACATTGTTTTGAATGGTAGCTGTGTCCCAATACTTTGTTCATATTGTACAGTTAAAATGTGTGTGTGTGTGTGTGTGTGTGTGTGTGTGTGTATTAGTGATGTGCGGGTCGAGTATTTTTCCAACCCGCGGGTCCCGCTTTTATGAAATTATTTGGTCCGCCCCGGCCCGGCCCGCACCACTCTATCTATTTTTACAACCCGCCCCGCACCAGCGACCATTAAAGAGACATACTAGGCACTGTAATTCAAATGAGCCTTTATTTCAGTGCTTGGAAACTCCGCCCTGTAAACTGGCAACAACATATGATTATGAATATGAACGATTAATCAGGTCATATTAACAAAAAGATAATGATAAACATTTTAGGCTATAGATTGAATTTTCTAACGTAATTTTGTTTTAATGATCCGCCCCAACCCGCCCCACAAATAAAGTGAAAATTTCTGTACCCACCCCAACCCGCGGGGTCCGTGGGTTACGAGACGACCCGCGCATCACTATGTGTGGTTGTGTCTGTGAATGTGTGTTTCCAATACATTTGTATGAGAGTTGTGTCCCAAAACTTTTGCATATATTGTTCAGTAAAACCTGTGTGAGTGAGTGTGTGTGTGTGTGTGTGTGTGTGTGTGTGTGTGTGTGTGTGTGTGTGAGTGAGTTTGTGTGTGTGATTCCTATACATTTGTATGACAGCTGTGTCCCAAGACTTTTGTCCATACTGTTCAGTTTACATGTGTGTCAGTGGGGGTGTGGCCTGAGGCCTCACGTGAAGTTTCATAAGGTTTGGTCTCTGTATGGAGCCTGTAAGTCTCATCACCTGAAAATGCATTCATTTCAATAGGGTGAATGGGGGAAAACGGATGAGCAAAAGAATAGGAAAGAGTGCAGGTCATCACCGACCATGTTTGCGTATCAGGGACGTTGGCCTGAGGGATCACCAATTTGTTGGGTTTAGGACGAAGTGTGTCCGAGCAGGACTATCTAAAAGTTTAGGGGGTCTTGAGCCCCACCTCTCTTCATATTTTGCCTCCAAAGTTCCAAATTTTGTAGACAGAAAAAAATATTAGTTTTGCAGGACCAAGGTGATTCAAAGCAAAATAGAAGGAGTGGGGCAGCCCAAGACTTCTGCACAGTACTGTAAATTAACATTGTTTCTACCTTTGGCTCTGTCATGCAGATAGACTATTTGACTATAAAAACAGATTTTTCTGTCTTGGCTTCCAGCAATCCTGAAACAGAGAATCAAGGGGTGAAATTAGGCTAGAAAAGAGCTATCATATGTAATTGCTGGGGTCCCTCAATGTGTGGACCAGAAAAAGGGTTCAACAGAGTCAAAGGCTCCATACTGATGTGAAACATACCTCCTCATCTACTGTTTTCAGGAGTAGCACTGTGGGCTCGTGGCCCTCCACACGAGAATAAAACCTTCAGATGAGAGAAAGAAGTTACTACTTCACATATTCAAGTTTAACTGAAATTATCCCAATGTTTTTTACAAAATATGCACATACTCGGACATAACAGGAGGATCCAGAGTGGGTTTGGTTGTTCAGGAGAAATTCATAGTGCCAGAACTGATCACAGTGGTGGTGAATGGAACTAAACTTCCTCACATAAATGTATTCCATGAAAAAGTAACGGTTGAGAAATTGTCCTCCCAGAGTTTTGAGAAGCTTAATGTCCTAATACTAAACCCATTCATGGTGGCGGGATTGTGAGGCAAAATAGTCCCCAAAGAAATGTGAAATAGTTCAGAATAAAGACCATATAAAGACTCAGAGACACATGAAACTTCACAGGGTGACAGCAGTGAATAAAATAGCTGTATTTTTGTTGGAGATGTCTGGCTCCATTCACCTCCAAAAAGAAATCAAGTGCCTCTATACAGAAATCAAGTGCCTCTATTATAGACCGCTTTACATCAAACACACTCTGGATAATGTTCACAAACACAGAATTATGGGGGATGGGGGTGCTGGTTTGAGATCAGTGGAAATACCCTTTAAGTTCTGATGTAAATGTCATGCTGTCCAAAGCTCAGTGTTACTGAGAATAATCTCTCTGTCCAGTGGAGAAACATGTGCAACTCCTGTAAACATGTTGATACTTGCAACATACACTTGCCATGTTTCCCAACACAAAACAGCTTATCACTCATCGCTCATCTTACTGAAACTTTCTCTGCACCCCTTGCTTTATTATAAACCAAAGATCACAATTAATGCCCTCACTTGGCATTATAGCAACAATTTGGCACCAATATCTATTTAATTTATCCCTAAAATTAAATGCAGTTGATCAATAGTGTGCTACATTCTTGATGCCCCTCTTACTTTGCTTCCAAATATCCTGTCTTTCTTGCATTTTTATTGTAGTTTTGTGGAACAGGCTTCCTGAAGGACTTTCAAAGATTCATTTTCAGTCCAGTCCCTGAACCAGTTTTTTTATTTAACCAAAAAGAAGATTCAAAGCAAAATATAAAGAAATTAGTTGGGCTCAAGACTGTTGCACAGTACTGTAGTTTAAGTAGTCTAAGAATGGTTTGCTGGACAAAATTTAAGCTGCTACTATTATTATATTTATACAGCATACATTTGGGCATACATGTGTGCATTTGAGGGGTAGGAGCTTCCAAACCTCGTGAGCTACATTGGCCATATAACTTTAGTCTGGGGGTGCAAGTGGCATTGTGTTAGGTGGCAAGGGCCACAACAATAAAACCTTATACAAATAAAAGTCTTTAGTTTATTAGTTTATAAAAATGTATTAAATAGCACAAGACTATACTTTAGCAGCTGATGGCCTAGTGGTTAAGGAGTTGCCCCTGCACTCAGAAAGGTGTTCATTTTTATGGGATTTTTCAACCCATGTTTATCACCCAAAATCAGGCATGTCCAAAGTCTGGCCCAATCACAGTCCGCTGTCAGACGCAGCCCACAGCTTTGTTCTTATAATGTGTAATTTTTTTAATGTGCAATATATGAATGAAAGGCAGAATTGTGTTTTTTTCTGTTACTGCACCTTTCAAGATTTATTAGTGTAAATGAGCTCTGTTCTGATCACCTGCCCTGTATTAAGCATTTTTCAAAAAGCAGTTCAGTCTGAAACACTAAAATTAATAGTTTATCAGCTACAATAATTGCCATTTTTTTATCAGCGAATCTTGGATAGTGGTTTTGCTTGAAATTCCAATCCCCTAAAATTCCAATCCCTTCTTGTTGGCAATCTTGTGAGGGGCAAAATCGCTGCAGGATGATATCACAAAAGCAATACTGCAGAAGGACTGGGTAAAAATTATTGAGGAACTTTGAGTTTTATGTACTTCAGACTTGTTAACATGAAAATAAGAGCTATACAAGTCCATGATATGGTGAAAGGTGGAGAAACACCCCCATCTACTGCGCCACTTGATAACAGTGTGAAAATATTTGGTCTCTAACTAGCTGATGGGTTTGAGTATGTTTGGCCAGCCCTGTTCTGAAGAAGCAAACCTCAGACACTGAACGCATCTCTGTTGGTCGGTTGGGGGAGAATCTTATCATCTTTCGATATACGCTGCAGTTCTTTTCTACTTCAGTTTTGGGTGAAGAGTATGTGAGTGTGAGAGAATCAGGCCATACGAGGTGAGGCTCCTGCCGTGGTCCCTGGTGCCAAAGAGCCTCACGGGGCTGAAGAGAGCAAAGCGCTCGGGGATCCACGCCCAGACCACCCGCATCTCCGTCTCAGACACCACGCTGGAGCAGAACCCCCCCAGGTCAACACTCTGGAAAGAGCTGAAAACCCAAAACGGTAAAGGAAGGTCAGCACATTCACCAAATGTGGTACTAAACTGCACCACAAAACTGTTAATTGTTCTGTAACAACACCAGAACCCATTTTTGGTGCCCTTCTGGGGCGTTTTTTTTTTCATCATGGAACCATCTGGCCATATCAGAGGTTCACTCATTATTTACCACAAAACAGACCCATTTAATTTCTAATTTACCATTTACCATCTTATCATTTTCCCTCAGAATGAAACAGACTGTTCATGTAACTGTGCCTTGAAGATATAGTGCCCTCCACAATTATTGGGACCCCGATAAAGATGTGTGAAAGACTTGAAATAAATGCATTTTTTCTCACCTTTAAATCAAGTAATTTTTAATCCATTGTTAAGGAATAGTTATGCCACAATTATTGACACCCCTAACAAGTATAAAATACTATAAAATAAATGTAACTTAAGAATGATTTGTATGTATACTTTACTTATTTAAGTTCTCATCAGAAAACCCGTTACTTCCTGTGTTTCTGGAGTGTAATATGATGTGACACAAATGCCCGTTTCTTTTCAGAATGGGAAAGACAAGAGAACACTTAATTTAATAAATTTTTTGGCGGTATATGTTAATGAGCTCTGTTCCATTTGGCTGCCCTGTATTATACCAGGGACTGAAACACTGTTTTTAACTTCAGAGTAAGTAGGTGGGGTTAAACCACTTTAGGCTGAATAGGTTATTTCTTTATGCACTTGTTTTCATGACATAATTTCCCCAATCATTTCCATGATTTCCAGCATTTGCAACCTGAGAGATCAAGCAAGGTTTCTCACCTCTTGTGCTGAATCCCCTTCTGCATCAGGGCCCGCTTGTTGGCATTGTAGAGGAAGTTGAGTTCCTTGCGAGTGGGCATCTGGATGCTGAAGGCCCTCTGTAGCAGGTTCTCGATGGTGCTGTGTCGGGGCACATTTTCCACAAACCTCTTCATGTCCTGTCTGAAGTCGTCAACGTGGGCCACCCGGGAGGTCACAGAGACCTTGTAGAGACTGAGGAGTGCCAGGGCCACACGGTAAAGCACTTTGTATCCCTCAATCAAGTAGACATCCAGCACCCTAGTGGCATAGCTGAAGGGCAGGTCGGCAAAGATCCACAGGATCCAATCAGAGTAGAATTCAAAGAGGCTCTGGTGGGAGCTGGCAATGAGCTTGCGTATTCCTCTGCAGTACTTATTGGCCAGGTCCCCAAAAGTCATGCAGGAGGCATGGGTGGTCAGGAAGGTCTGGTCAATGTAGCGCTTTTCTGGGTCCATGTAGGACACCAGAGAGCAGATAGCATGGAAGCACTGGGCCTCATCTTCGCTGTAGTGGAGGAGGAGGGACACCAGAGCTGGCAGGATGGGGCAAAATGTGATCTCAGGGAAGTACTGGTTGATGCACAGAAGGATCTTCTTCACTGAGTTAAGGCCTGCTTTGTTCAGGCAGTGCCGAGGGATCTCGCCATCCTCCATGAACTTCGGGAAAGTATATGTGCTCGTCCTCTGCTCTTCAAACAGCTGTCTTGCGAGGTCCCGGTAGGTGTCTGTGTCCCACATGCTGGACTGGCGCTCAATGCGTTGGATGATGTGGTGGTAGGCTTTGGCCCGGAGAGTGTGTGTCAAGGTCCAGAATCCGGAGCGGCCCATCTCTTTCAGCCCGGCATGGTCGCTGGAGAGAACTTTGTGGTAACGTGCAGCAGGCTGTGGGTCAATCTTCTCCCAGTCCACGTACTGACCATACTTCATCCCAGAAGAAGAGCTAATCTCCCAGCTGTCTGGTTCAGAGATGGTTAGCATAGGAATGCCCTGCGGGCTCCCTCTGCTCCCTGAGACAATAACAGCCTGAGTGAACATGATTTCAGCTCTCATAATGCTTTAAACTTCCATGTCCTGCATTTGTCTTTTATTTCTCTTTTATTTTTAAAGCATTTGTACAGTTTAAGACCTAAAATCCCATAATTCACAAAAAACCCTCAAATTTGCACAGCAAGTTGGAAGTAGCACCACCGAGTGAATAATGCCAATGCAAAAAATGTCACGCTTCAATATAATTTTATTATTAATGGACAATTAGAATTCAGCAACCAGTACATACCAGTATGAATGGCCAAACTTAATGAAGTATGCAGCTTATTCACAATAGCATACAGATCTTTACCCAGTTTTACACATGCAGCCAAAAGATCTACAACAAGCTACAAATCTTTTCATTTTCACATAACATTTAGGCAACAAATAACAGTCCTATTTTTCCTCCTGGAGCTCAGATTATTGAACCTCTCGCTGAGAAACTGTGAGAACTCCTTATATGGATGTTTCCTTAGTTTCTCTTAAAGCTCAAGGTGTCAGATTTCATGCCGAGCTTTGTGTGGTGTTTCTATGTCACATAGAATCAAAGTTATTGTAATTTCAGGATGGTATTGGAAAACTTGCAGAGGTAGGGGGCCTACAGAGCAGCAGGGCAGAGGCACAACGAGTGAAAGGGCGGCAAAAAGCAAGTTGGGAGGACAGCAAACACCATTTTCATTTATTGAAATCTAGTACACTCTGAGCACTAAGAGTTATTAATGTTTGAGAAGGAGCAAAGAAGAATCTGCGCTGGATGTATAAATTGAAAAACAACAATGTATTAACATATTACTTTACAGGACACATCTGCATGACCTTGAATGAATATATTTTAGCTTGGAAACCATGTGTCTCTGCAGATAGATTTTAGAAGAGATGCTCACCTGCATGGTCTTTTTTGTGATGTTTGTTTGGGCTTGTAGCTCTTCTGGGAGCCGGTCTGGTACGCTCGTCTTTCTTCTCCATGTCCATCGGCAACAGGAAAGACCTCTCAGTGCTCGACCTGCTAGCACTGTCTTTACCGCCGTCCTGAGGCTCCAGCATGTAGAAAGACCTGGAGCGGGGTCTACTGAAGCTTCTACCTGGATCGATTGCTCCTAAACCCTCAGGAGCATAAAGGGAGAATGAGCGAAGCCTACCACAGCCACCCAGTGATGGAGGGTCTCCATCGACCGCTCTATCCAGATTCACCGGAACAAAACAACTGAACTCGGCAGTGGGAGAAACCTGAAGCATGGCTGGTCTGTCTGAGGAGACAGTTAGGATTTTAGAAGATGTCACAAGAGTGAGGAAGACTTCAGAAGAGATTAGGGAACTTTGGAAGGTTGTGAAAGACTTTGGAGGTTATGAAATACTAATAAGCGGAGAATATGACGGCTGAGAAGAGTCAAGGAAACTTTAAGAGGATTTGAAGAATTTAACGAGTTTTTATGAGTTAGAAGCCCTTTGTAATGTTTGGAAAAAGATCAGAGGAGATCAAAGGGCTTAGAACAGTTTAGAAGATTTGAAAGAAAAATGGTGAACAGTGTATAAGACACTGGATGTTAGAAAAGTGACAGACTTCTTAGTAGACTGGAGGAGTCCAGAACAGTGAAGTGCTAAGGCAATGTTAGAGGTCTTAAGAGCTCTTTAAAAGATTTGATAGGAGAATAGTGAAGAGTGTAGAGGAGGAGATTGGAGCAAATTAAAAGGTTAGAAAGAAGAATGGTAGAGATTGTAGAAATGGTCAGAAGGTTTCCTTAGGGCTGGTGCTGTCCAGTTTAAGCTAGAGCTCAACAGCTCCTATTTGTGAGTGCTGCGGTCAGGTGGCTCACACAGATGACTTGCGCAACCGGCTGGAAAATTCCAGTCTTCCCCATTAAGCAGCAGAGATTGTTACCTGTGTTTATAGAAGAAACATAGAGACTCACCTGCTCACCTGAAACAGACTTTCTCATTTTAAATG
>JBBMFX010007145.1:0-27655 GCA_037832545.1 Rhabdalestes septentrionalis | reverse complement strand
CGCACACACATACACACACACAGAAGCTGAATTCTCACCACACACACATACACCTTCTTTATTATCTGTTACGCCTTGTTCTGTACTGTGAAACATCCTTTTTCTTTTATGTATAAATAAACGGCCGTGGGGAACAGCCTTGTGTAACACGCCGCAGGAGTGCTGTCCACCCGTGCGCATGAGAAAAGAGATCTCTGTCTCCCGATAAAATATTACAAAGGAGTAATATTTAGAAATACTCTATCATTGTCTTCAATATTACATAGAAATGTGAGAAATGTAATTGTAAAGGTAGTTCACCTTAGATAGTCTTACAGGTGGTTTATGAATTCATTTAGCTTTTTAAAATTTCATTGTATTTCATCCCATGCAGTATTTTGTCAAGGAAAATGTCATGGGTCCAAACTTTCTTCGGAACATTTTAGCAATTTACTTTTCAAAGGAAATTCTAGGTATCTGCTGTTGTGCATCTTTGTGAGTTTAGACCTGACATGTCACTAATAAGCAATTCCGGTAAGCTGCACACACTTAAAGAAAAATACCAAAATATGAGTAAATCTGTAACAACCAAAACTGAGCAGACAACATGAAGGACAGCCTGTAATGTGATGCTTATAATGGTCACCTTTATATTTCTCTGGTGCCCTGAGTTATTTGAGCCATTATTTGTCTCCATGTTTTTCATGTGTCTCCACAGAAAGGCAGCAGTCGTATGACTTGATGCCAACATCATACAAAGACTGATGAAAAAAAGGCTTAGTGTCATACAGCTTGCTGCCATATTTGCCTTGGAGAATGAATCCACTGTTTGAAGGAATATTGATTGTTTATAATTATTATAAAAAAATACTAATGCTATTGCAGTGTACACACTTATTCCCAATAGGCAGACGGCTGCATTGACCATTAATGCAGAGTAAATGATGGCTGTGAGGTGTTTCTTTATCCACATAAACCATGGACGACGGACAGGAATAATGTTGAAGCAGTAGAAGATGTTGAGCCAGTGAGAGGAATTGATGCTTATCATCATGGTGTAAGTTGTGATAGGTGGCATAAACCACCACACAAAAACTGAAAAGGAAAAGTTAGGAAAAACCATCACAACAGAGCAGATGTGAGAAGTAATGTTGCACCCAACAAGTAATCCCAGCAAAACACTCAAGTCACTTTGGTCTCTCTGTTCCTGGCTGGGAAAAGATCATGCAGAAAACAAAAATGATGTTCAGGACGATGCTGAAAACAGAGACAGATACATACACTGAAGCAAAAGTTTTACGACTCACCACTACAGGCAAAAATGAAAAAAGTTTTGATAAATATCCATTTGTATCCAAATTTGTGTAATTTGTATCCAGTATAGCCATTTGATATGCTGAATTTCATACTGTTTAAATCCAACAGATGAAGTTATTAACATGTCACTAATCAGCTTTCAAGTAAGTGAATACTATGATGAAGCAACACACAAGATATTTTAAGTGTAACAAATACAATGTGAAAAAATCTCCCCTACCAAGATGAACCAATATATTAGGAAAATCATTATTATGATTTCAAATAACACAGTTCTACAGTTCAAAGCACAAACAGCGTGAAACGCTCTGTACTGGTATGACCACCAGAGGGAGGAGGAACACACTAACAACTAAATCTGTAACTATGCACCAGAGTTTGTGAGCGGTAGAGCTGAAAGGTTTGGATCCCTTTTAGGATTCGGCTCACTCTGAGTCACTCACTAAACTGATCCGGATCTGTAAGTCACTTGAGTCAGTATTGCCAAATCGACAGCTGTGGTGGATATAGCCCAAATAAAACGTATGCTTGGGTTCTTGGGCTGTTATTTTTAATAGTTTTTTTCATCAGATATTTTGGTTGTGGGGTGTGCATATTTTGAACGTGAAATAAAGGCAGTGTGAAAAATGTTGGATCGGGCTCCATTCTTTCGGTTAGTGAAATCTAATCAGTGACGAGTGTATGAACAAGTCTAATATTTATATTCAGCTGTATTTGAATCCCCCTTCTGCTCATATGACCGATTCAGCTGGTTTTAACTGGTTGATTCACTCATTACTGTCGTTCAGGGAGCGATATTCCACTCAAATACCAAATACCAATTTTATTTGTCATACAAGTACAACACACAGAATGATTTCTCAGCATTTAACCTATTCACTAAGTAAAGTAGGGGCATAGGCATTTCCACACGGAGCCAGGGGGGCCAGGACCCCTATAGATTTGCTCCTGGTCCCCCTTATGTCCCCTGCACTGAACAGCCAAATATTTAACTTATCATGACATAAGCTGGTTCGAAAAACATAACTAACGCTATGTATGTTCTATGCGGACAACTTAAAGCACTACACCATTTGCACACTGGTAGTTCGTGCCCCTACAAAAGACACACTGGCTCCCTGGTAATTTTGGTCTAGAACTACACTGAATAGGGGGTCAAGGGTGCTTCAGCAGTGACACTACAGTTAGGATTTGCACCCCAATCCTCTGCTTGCAGGGCCAACACCCTAACCACTAGGCCATCCAGCGGCTACTCATGTGAGTGATAAACCATGTTAGAGTGATTCAGATTCGGCTGCATGTTTTTGGCTGTGAAGGAAGTTCATCGGTGGACTCGGATTATGAGATTCTGATTTAGTTAAATGAAATGGATGGATTCACTCATGACTCAGCGGAGGTCCCAGATCGGCTGAGGACCCGGGTCAGGCAGATTCACTTATGACTCAGCGAAGGACCAGGATCAGCGGAGGACTGCCTGCAGGGTATGACACAAGACTCCACCAGGAGGATTCAACTTTGCAGGAAGTTTGTAGGATTGTAGTGTGGTGGTGCAAAGCAACTGTAAATAATGCACCTTTTATTGTAGTATTTGAAGTTTTAATGATTATAAGACGTATTTATGTGATCAGAGAGTCATGATTTTCTCTCGCTCTGATTGGCGATAGCATGAACTAATTCATGTTGGGCAAAGCACAGTTAAGCACCACTGACAGAAAGCTGGATTTTCTGATATACTACCTTAAAGAAGCTAATCAAAAATACAAATGTATCTTAAAAGATAATGACAACAAAGGAGAATGCAAGTGCGGGGAGGTGATTACAATGACAAAAGAATCTTAAAAGGCATGTGTCGAGAAAACACCATACAGTGTTATGGAATGATACAATTTATGGAGCGAACATGGAGCGAGGATCAAGTGAGGAGGGAGCATGGAGGGAGCAAGAAGCAGAAAATAGTAAACCCAGAGCGGAGCTGGAGCGGAGTGATCATGAATTACTCCGAGCGCGGAGCAGAAATTCTTGCCGCTCCACTCCACTCACATACTCTGCTACACACATCAGTATTTTCAATGCTGATGCTTTATGCACAGTTCTTTTTGCCAACTGCTTCCACCTGAGGGAGTCATCTCCTTTATTTTTCTGTGAGCTATATATGCTCCTGTAGCCATGCAGGGGCTGCCTGTTGCTCTCACTCAGTGCCTCAGTTCAGCACATCAAACATGGCTCTCCAATTTAATCTGTATTTATACTGGAAGTAGATAAGAAAAAAGGAAGTTCATCACACCCACCGGACATCCAAATACCTGGGATTGTTTTTATTGGGATCCCACTAAGCATGTGAAGCACACACAGCACCCTCTCCACAGGTGTTCAGACCTCTAATAAAGATCTATAAAAAATCTTTTTAATATTTCATTGCACTAGCACATAATTAGTAAAAAACCTTTAAATCAGGTTTTTTAAAAATCCATTATTAATAGGGATGCACCAAAAAAGGAAAATGAGGGAACACTTTTCCAAAAACCGAAACTGAAAAAAATATATAATTTTTAAATTACTAAAAGAATAAATCTAAAAAACTATGAAAATATTTATTTAGCATTCAAACAATGCACAATATAAAATGATAATAAAATAATAAAATAATAATAATTTGATAAATTGAAATATTTTACTTCATTCATGAATAGCCTAAAAGCAAGATATCTGAAATGTTATACAACTAATTATCTTCTCATATATAACTAGTGAATTCAAGTGCATTTTAATATTCTGAACGAAGTTTCTATTTTTGTTGAGAGTCCGTTTGAAAGGGGACTTGGTTCTCTTTCTGCTCCTTTTCAGCTCAGATGGAATCTCAGTTCTTTTTCTGTTCACACTTTAGTTCCTCATTCAACCCACCGTCGCTGTTTCTTCACATTCTCCATTCTTGGAATTTCTTTTTCACAAAAGTGTAAATGGTTGAAAACTCTACCAAACTTCTACATTATATATACATATATGTAAATGTCCTTCAATACAGCTCCAAACTCTCACTATAACTGAACATTTCTCTTCCTCTTCTCTAATGTTATTCCCCTGTATTAAGTGATCTAATCTCACAATGTATTCAATCCAATTAACATCATAATTTTTTTTCCATATCATGTCTAGCTGCTTAGAAAGCAGGATATGAAGCTGGATGCTATGATGTGCCAGACACATTTGCTTTGCAAAGTGGAACTTTAACAGTTCAGTATAAACCCCTCTTAATACCTGAAATGTTGTATTTATTCATTTTTTGCATAATTAATTACCTGAGCAAGAGGTAAAGTATCCTGAGGGAGACTGAGCAAGTCCCGGAGGCCACAGGGACCCAGCAGTCTTATCGGAGGCAAGGGGATCCAGGCTGCACGCTGATCAAGGAGACATTCTCCTATTTCTCTGCCTAAATGAGCCTGATGTGTCTTCGCAGACTGGACCACAGTGACAGAGATCACAATGTCACTGTCTGTAGATGGCGTGATTGCTGTCCTATTCACAATTTATTGAGTGGCCTGTGTGGTTTATGTTGTTTTGCTGTGCAGTCTGCAGCAGTTCAGCGAGGTGTCTTTAGTTATAGAACTAACCACATGAAGCTGATTGTGTAAATACAGGACAAAGTCACTAATAGTGTCAGGTTCATGTGAGAATAAATAGCTATAAGCACAGAGAGTGCATGGTCAAATATATCTAATGATATATTCTATATAACAAGATCAAAGTTAACATTAAGTGAGCAGGTTACGTATTAAAGAAAAGGTAGATTGGACTCAGCCGCGTAAAAAGGGAAAGATCAAGGTCCGTAACAACTCAACTGTTTTCTCCAAATATTATTTCTGGTCCTCTTCTAGGCTCATTGGCCATTTGGGGGAAAACTGTTTGTTTTGTGGAAAATACGAATTTGACTTAGGTTTCACTCCTGCTATCCTGAAGTCTGAATTATTGCCAGTTACTCCGTTTAAAAATGTGTTTTTGGTTGGGTCAATATGTTTCTCTTGTTTTTCTCTTGGTGTTTTAGCACACATTATTTTTCACCTTGCGAGAAAATTGCTGGAAGACAACTCTAATATTATTGATTGCTAATTGACTGGTCGGCACATACAGCGCACATTCTTTTCTCAAAGTAGAAATGGGGACTTGGGTAAATCAGGATGTGCGCCAACTTCTTCATTTTCATTTTCCACTAAATTCTATACATATAAATTCACAAATATTTTCAGCTCTGTAAAAATGATCTGTTTTTATGGTGTTACTTATTACAAGTAGTGTTTGAGGAACAGGGAAATAAACAGCAGATTTTTAAAATTATCATTAATAATTATGGCATTTTTTCATGATCAAGATCATGTCTCATGTCCAGATAAATTAATCTATATAATTTTACATCTATGATTTAGTATAGACACATGGAATCACTTTGTTTTTGTGTAGTTTGGTCTCTCATATTTTTTGTTTTTGCCTATGTGCTCAATAGAAACTGATTACACATCTTTAAAAAGAAAAACAGACAAATAAAGCAGTGAATGTACACAATCAAACTTTTTAATGACTTAATTGTGCATGGATAGTAAGCTAGGAGCAGGCAGCTAATGACAGTAAAAGCTCACCAGGCTTTATAGGGTTATATTTTGTCTGGGCTGTCATTTTGCTGGAGAACCAATAGAAGGCTTCTGTGTTTGTCCCTTTTCAACATCCTTAATAGAATTGTGTGCAAGTAGTGCCACTTGTGAGCATTTTGGCTTTCACTAGTGCAGCTAGTACCAATAATAGACGCGAAAGACAGTTTAACTTGTTAACTAGTACAAATTTAAAGCCTCACAAGTTAACTAGTAAAGCCAAAAACACTCAATAGTATCACAAGTGAACACTTGTTCCTTACTAGTAACTTTAGTACCACTACTAAGTTAAAAATACCCTCATTAGTGCAACTAGTGGGGCCAACATGTAAACTAGTGCAGAAAAATTGGCTTGATAACACGGATATCAGAATAATTGCTCAAATGGCTTTCCATAAGGACAACATAGATTGGACACGCTCACAAGCAACCACAGAAGGGGAAACACTGCTATGTGTCATATATATGTGTGATTTTAATGACTCGCGTTTAGAGAAAAGTCTGTTTGCAACACATTTGAAAACAGGATGAGGTACAGCTTCAAGAGCTCTACATTACAATGAAACAGCAATGATCAAAATATGAGTGTAAGAACAAATATTAAACACTTCTCAGTTTGTTGCTCAGCTTACACCAAAAGAGCCAAATGAGCAGTACTATCCTGAGTGCTGCTCACAAATCGCTTAGAAAACACAAACTGTTCCAACAAAAGGCTGCCAACAACACAGCGTGCCAAATCTGCTTCCGTTCATTCAAACTTACCGCGCCTAACTGGCCAAAAACACTAGGGACAGACCACAGGTTAACATTTTCATGCATTACTTTTTAAAAAATGTTCTCATTGCAGTTTGAACGGTTTTTATTGCACAAACATCTATTCAGTAAAAAAAGAAATTCGTTAATTGTTGTAGAAAGCGCTGCATACATGTTAAAGGCATGGTATATTTCTGTAAATATAAAAGTATATTCTTGTTATTATCTACTGTGAATGATACAGGAGGGTAGGCATGTGTAATAGCCTTTCTCTTTTAATAAAATATAAACTTACTGTTCACCAATTAACTGTTATATAACTTTAACTTAGCAAGTTTCGGGGCAGGGGGGGCAGGGGGTTTACAGTAAAATACTGCATTTATTTAAAAATAGTTTTGCATAAAATGTACCCTTGTGATGGAGTAAAACTGAACTTAAACCTTTACATACATTATGTTAATGATTTTACACAGTTTGTTTAAATCTGTTTTAATGTGTGGGTTGAGCCATTTAAGGGGTGATGAAACTGCAGATAGAAAACAAAAATTATTATTAACAGCTTTTCTTCTCAGGTTTTCTTCTAAATGTTTTTTTTCAAGCAGTGGAATTGTGGGCCTTAATTGTTTACAGGTAGGGTAATGTTTTAAGCTAAGGGTAACTTAAAATGCACTTACCTGTGATTGAGTAGAAAGACTTCACGTATTAGGTAATTGAGGAAACAGGACCTTTATCTAGCCTAGCTTATGTACCAGCTTATGACATTCAACTTACTGTGTCTTTTCCTTCTAGTGACAACCAGGCCTTTTCCCGCATCTCAAACTGTCTGGCCGACATCTCTTCCAGGATGGTGGCCCAACACCTCAAACTGAACCCCAGCAAGACTGAGCTCCTTTTCATTAAAGGGAGTCCATCACCAAACCACAATCTCACTGTTTCTTTTGAGAACTCAGTTATTGCCCCTTCTAAGAAGGTAAGATATCTTGGTATTACTCTTGATGAAGATCTGTCTTTCTCGCCAAAGGTACACCAGATCTCCAAAAACATGCAGATACCTTCTTTACAACATCAGAGGAATCCGACCCTTCCTCACCATAAAAGCTACGCAGATTCTAGTCCAGTCTCTTGTTATCTCCAAACTGGACTACTGCATCTCTCTACAGGCTGGGCTTCCACAGAAGGTAACTAAACCCCTTCAGCTTATTCAGAATGCAGCCGCAAGATTGGTCTTCAACGTTCCTAAGCTCACTCACACCTCACCCTTATTACGAAACCTTTACTGGCTCCCTGTAAATGCTCGAATTAAATTCAAGTCTTTAACTCTTGCTTTCAAAGCCAAGAATGGTCTAGCCCCCCCATACCTGGTGGCATTGATCACACAACGTATCTCTTCTTGTCCTCTCAGGGCTTCAAGCACGGCTCGTCTTGAGCATCCTCCAGTCAAAAAAAGAGGGAAACATGCGTCGAGACTCTTCTCAGTCTTGGCCCCCCAATGGTGGAATGAACTCCCTCTCACCATCAGATCAGCAGAGCCTCTTGCTGTTTTCAAACGTCAGCTAAAGATCCACCTCTTCAAAGAGCACATTGGTGACTAACCATCTCTTATTTCGCTTGCTTACAAATTAAATAAAAAAACCAAACATACTTGTTTTACCTTGATTTACCTTCTTTTACAGGTGTTGTCTTATGGGCCATGATTGGTGTAGTTAGGTACCAGTAACAGGTGTTGATCAGGGGTACTGAACTACAGTACCATAGTCGATTGGTAGATGTTGACTTAAGTGTTGCTTTACAGGTCCTTGATACAGTTGTAGACTACTTGAGCACTGATGTACGTCACTCTGGATAAGGGCGCCACCTAAATGGCTTAAATGTAAATGTAAATGTAATTTTACCAAAACTTCACATCACTTCCAGCATATATAAGCTCTGACTAAAGGAGAGAGATTGGATGTATGGTCATTGTGTTGAGCACAAACTAGTAGTAGATTATTGGAAGTTTTTCTTTTTTCTGTACTTGCTTTCATTGGTTTATTTTTTTAGTTTGGATAGATGTAATGAACTTTTTTAAATATAGTTTTTGTTTTAAAAAAATAAATAATTCTCTACACTGCCAATCAGACTACCCACATGTCTTGTTCTGCTGGTCCATCACAAGTGGTGTATGAAGTGTTCCGGACTACCTAGGGTGTATACAAGACCGGCAGTGGCTGTACAAGAAATGATCCTGAGATACTGAGCAATGGCTGACAGTTCAGAAAAAGTAAGTCCAGAGATGTGAGCAGCCCAGATTGCGGATCTATCATCGCAGCAGCAGACAGCAACTCTTCAGAGGTTAATGCAGGACCGGGCCACGAGAGATGACCGAAGGGACAGAGAGGCTGCCAGAATGGATCAATGATGGAGATGTTTTCAGCATCAATTTCACCAGTTACAGCAGCAGGTGGACCACCAAGTGCTATCAGAGGAGCTAATCAGAGGGAAGCCATCACTTAGTCAGGAGAAGAGGAGCATCAGTTACCACCATCAGCCTTCAGAGAGCCAAAAATGCATCCTCTTGCTCCAGAGGATGACATTGAAATATTTTTGGCAAATTTGAATGCATAGACCAGGTCTGCTGCTGGCATAAGGTGGACTGGGAGATTCGACTGGTTCCTATTTTAAAGGCCAAAAGCCCAGAGAACCTATGTGGCCATGGACAGTGATCATATTAAGGACTATGTCAAAGTTAAGGTATCTATTTTGGCGAAGAACTGGTTCCTATTTTAATGGGCAAAAGCCCAGAGAACCTATGTGGCCATGGACAGTGACCATGTTAAGGACTATGTAAAAGTTAAAGTATCCATTTTGGTGAAGTACGAGATCAAACAGGACATTTAAGGCAGGAGATTCCGTTCACTGGAGGTGCAGCCTGGTGAGATCCCTCAAGAGCTCAATGCAGGGGAGGTTCCGCTTCTGGCAGACCTAGCAGAGTGGTACCTTTGCATAACCTGGACCAGTGTCCCATCTGAGCGGGTGTTTTCAACTGCTGGTAATATTGTTACTGCCCAAATGAGCTGCCTCACTCCAAACATTTGTTTTAACCTAACCTTGTTTAACCTTAAAAAAGTGAGTTTTCAGTGGACCAAATTATTGAACCCATTGATCTTGCAAGTCTGCAAAAGATGAGAGTTCTTGGTCAGGCCCACTGTAGGGGTTAAGGTTATGATAAGTCTAGAGGCTATCCACCTACTTTACCTTCTAGAGTGCCCCATAATTAAAAGCCAACTTTAAAGGATAATAGAGATAATATAATGTATCACCACTGTGGAGAACTAGGCTATATTAAGCCCTATTGCCAGAAAAGGAAGAATAAACCAACTTTTTTATGTACAGTTCCAAGACTAGCTGCGAAAGTTAAAAAACTGAACACATTGTACACCCACTAGTCTCTGTCAATGGTCAAAAGGGAAATGTGTTGATTGATACAGGTAGTACCCAGACCTTGTTCAGTGAAAGTCTTGTCTGTAGGGAGGACTAAAGTGAGGGTGAGTTGTGTGCATGGGGATATGAAGCCTTACCCAACAGCAGAGATGTATCTTACAGTGGATAGTCAGACATTTTTTGTAGCTGCCTGTTTGCCAAATGCCGTTTTTTTTTTTTTTACCTTTATTACAATCACTCCCAAAATTTGCCAAAAAACATTTGTGATTTTTTTAAACAAATTGGGCTAACTCTAATTCCAGTGTTTTTTTTTTACATTACTGTTATTACGTGCATTTTAAAGCGGTTCCAAGAAAACGGTTCATTTTCCTGCATCTGTATTGTACAGATTTATGACTCTCTAACAGATGAAGTGTGGGTTGTGAAAAAATTCACAAATCAGACTAGTCAAATTGCGCTTGGTTTGGTCTTTCTGCTTGGTAAGGTTTTTAAGCAATTCATGCTTTACCATATAAATGCAACTTCTAATGTCATCGGATTTCAGGATTTCAGATAATATAAATTCTCAAATCACAATGAACACAATGCATCATGATTTAAGACTGTGACTACTATGAAGAGTAATATTCATTGGAATGCCGAATCGCTAACCGCAAACTATCTTTACGGGGTAGCGCAATGAACGCAACGAGCTCTGACTGAGGTCGGAATAAACATAGAGCCGACACGAAACTCAGTGTTTCCTATATTTCTGTGATTTGGACTGTTTCTGTGATTTGGACAGCGAGCTGAAGAAACTACACCTGCACAGCAAGAAGACACCTCCCATGGTTCATCTGACATGGCATGGCCTGCACCATTTCAACAAAAGAGGCCAAAAGACTCATCTGCTCTGATTGCTTTACTGGGGTCAGCTTACACAAAATAAACTTCACCACTAAGGAAAACTCCTGCTGAAATTGCTCAGGATGAGGTCACAAGATACAGGAAAGTAACATCTATTCCTCTCTCTCAAAATCCACTGACATGTTGGAGGGTTCATGCAGGGGAGGTTCCGCTTCTGGCAGACCTAGCAGAGTGGTACTTTTGCATAACCTGGACCAGTGTCCCATCTGAGTGGGTGTTTTCAACTGCTGGTAATATTGTTACTGCCCAAATGAGCTGCCTCACTCCACAACATTTGTTTTAACCTAACCTTGTTTAACCTTAAAAAAGTGAGTTGTCAGTGGACCAAAATATTGAACCCATTGATCTTCTGTGAAGATGCTGCTATTTGTTATGAACCAGTGTGCACATAGGCAAAGTTCTCACATGAATTTAACAGTGAAGAATGTTTTGGACCTGAATTTTTCAGTGAACATTCAAAGGGTAAAAAGCTATTTAATCATATACAGAAAAGCAACTACAGGATATAACGTAAAGTTGGCTTACTTGTCCATGTTACGGATCTCTCCGCAAGGAGTTTGGGGAAGGGAAAGTGGCAGACACATAGTAAAGGAAAACACAAGACTTTAATGAAACTCTGTATCAGTATACGCATACACACACATACAGGACCTGTACCCCTCAAACGAACAACATATCAAAACAACGTCGGTCTCTCACGTCGAGCCCAGGGAAGAACCAAGAGGAGGGTCTCCTTAAAAGGGTGAGGAACACAGGTCTGCAGACAGAGAGTAAATACAGTTTATTCAAAACATTGGGGAATGCCTCTCTAGGGGTTTAACCAAAACACACAAGTCACATAACCACACACACAGGACCTGTGCCCCTCAAACAAACAACATAGCAAAACGGCCTCGGCCTCTCACGTCGAGCCAAGGGGAGAACCAAAGAGGGGGGTCTCCTTAAAAGGGTGAGGAACACAGGTCTGCTGACAGAAGGGAGATACAGGTTATTCACACATTAGGACATGCCTCTCTAGGGCTTTAACCACACACATAAAAGCCAAACAAACTAGAACCAGGCCACCGAGAACTGCTCTCCTTGGAGAGTGGCTATGGGCGATACCAGTGTTGGGTCGCTCCTCTTTGACGTCTCTCTGACTCCACTTGTGGCTTAGAGAAAGGGGGAAGGACACACCAACAGGTTTGCGGAAACCAGGTCCTCTCTGTGGGCTGGAGACAGAAAGGAGGGAAAATATTAAACAAACAAGAAATATCTGAACCTGCATGAATTCTGCCCTGAGACATATTGAAGACAGAGAGACAGGCTGAACCACATAGCTGAGACAGGTCAGACCAGACAGTCATACAGGGTCGCCGTCACCGGCCCCTCTCACAGAGCTGGTGCAGGATAGAACCCCGATGAGTAACAACCAGTCATGGAATCTTCTCTGAGCCCTTACTCGAAACACTGAGGGTAAACAAACAAACACTTCCTCTAAGGCGAAGACAGGTTCTGGGAGACAGAGCTGCAAGGGCTGAGGAGGGTTCCAAGAAACGGAGCCATGGGGCTGATACAGGGACAGATACCAAGAGACGTAGATGCTGGAAGGTGTTCAGGTCAGAGAGACTACCTCTCTGTAACCAGCTTCTCACACAAGCTGGCACAGGAGAGGAGCCTCTGATGAACAGACTCTTCCCAACCTTCGCTTGACCTTTGAGCAGGACTATCGAGCACACTCGCCAGAGAGCAAGGTCTCTACGACCTGGAACTCACATTTGAGCCGACGCAGAATCTACACCTCTGCTGGACAGATTTTACCAAACATCGCTCACCTCCTTTCAGGATGAGAGAGTGGCATTTCTCTGCCCCTCTACAGGGCCTTAGAGCGCACCCACAAGCCACAAACTCACTCCTCCTGAGGACTCGGCTGGCTTCAGGCATTTCGAGAGCCCTTGACTTCTTTACCCGAAGTCGAGGGTGCATGCCCTGAATGCCCGCGAGAATATGACTTCTCCACGGACCTTCGAGGACATCGTCGAGATCCTCCTGACTCGAGGTTCTTCCTCAGAATGCACCGAGGTGGATACACACTCCTCGTGCCATAGAGGGACTCCAAAACTCAACCTCGCGGCTCATCCTCTGGTACACCAGGGAGGAGAATACACTCCTGTGGTGAACGAGGGACACAAAGAAGGATCCTAAACGGACCAGCGCCGACCATGCACCACGCGGTGATAAACACTGAAACTAGGGGGGAAGACTAGCTCCAAAAGCAGGGACGCCGACTGTGCACCACGTGGGGACCAATCCAGACAAACTAGGGGGGAAGACTAGCTCCAAAAGGAGGGACTCCAACAGTGTGCCACGTGGGGAACCAGAGTCAGACAAACAAGCCAGGGAGGGAGCTCGGACCTAGAATACACAGGCACACAAGCAGACAAACAAAGACAAGACAAAGGATATTTTAACAGATCCAGCCTCAGCGACTCTAGAGATTGCTGAGGCTTAAATACCCTGGACAAACTCAACACAGGTGGGCCGGGGATAACGAGGGTGATACAAACAAGACTTGCACACTACAAGGGAATGAGGGAGCCTAGAGAGGTAGGACAAAAGCAAAGGGACAACCAAGGAAAGGGGCAAACACAGGCGTGACGGCCCAGCCATCCTGTCCAAGTTTTGTAGCTGAGCCAAGGAGAGTTGGTACTGATCCAGATATAATTTTCAGCTGTTCATCAAGACCAGGGGGTCTATATCACAAAGTGCATTTAACTAGGTGTGACATAACTCGATGGTTAATGGTTGTCCCTGGTGGTGTTAATCTGTACCACAAAGTGCAATAAACTGTTAATTTAATTAGTGTGAACTTTTCACAGCTGTGTGCATTTTTATAAGCAGGTAGGCTTGTTTGCAACGCATTGCAGAGTAAATGCATAAGTACTTGTGCATTGCTCTTAGTATTACTTCTTAGACTATGTAAACATTGTCTTTAATACAATACTGTAAATAAATATAGATGTATAAAGATTTGTCACATGTCAGAAGTGGGCCTATTAATAAATGTAATTCCACTTAGAGTAAGTGGTATAACTGGGAGGTTTCTCAGTATTTGATCTTGTGTTAATATTAACTAACATTTTAGAGACAGTAGCAGTGGTGGGAAGCGTACTTGGCAGCAAATGAAGATTTAACAGAGAAATATTATTTCAAGTGGTAAGCTCATGTATTAATAGTTAATGTATTAATATTTATGCTCATTATGAGAGATGTTGTTTCTAAGCTCCAGTTAATATCTCGTTTCTTAGTTTTACAGCCAATAAAATTTCTACTGATTTTTATTTATTATATAATTCTGATTCTGTTTCTGATTCAATAAGAAAAAGGCTGTTGTGAAGGCAACAGATAAAGCTTTCACACCAGCAGAGAAATTGCCGTTGGCCGACAAGATTGGAAGGCCCATTATTTACAGGCGTAGAAGGAGGCTTCCAGTCAGACTCTGGTGGCACAGGAATGTCCAACCTTTATGTGCTGGGTAATATACCAAGCACTCTGTATTGTGTGTAAAATTTGCATAGCAATACACACCATTTCATGTGTTTCATGGAGGGGTAGAATATTGAGCTGCTCCTGCCGCCTATAGAGCCCAAAACCCAGTGTGAGTGTGCAAACTGCTATGTTTCAGTAAGTGTGAATTATGTTGATTCTACATTACTAATGTAATCCTTTAATTCTAAGGAGGATGAGGAAACACTGACTGCTGTGTCTGACACAGGTAGAATCATGTGACGGCTGCAACGTCCCATCCATGTCTGGCCCGTTCCCTGTCCCCTGAATGTCTGGTTTCCCGTTCGTTCCCTTTTCTTTTTCCCTTTTTCCCATTTGTCCCTTTACTTTTGTCCACCCTATCTAAGTTCCCTTGTTCCCTACCCCTACCCTAGGATCACTGAGGCTTCATTTGTCGCACCTCCATGTTCACGCTGTGTTGTCTCGCTGCCCTGTCCCGTTGTCTAGTCACGTTCTGTTCTCACGTTGTCCTGACGTTCTCTCTGGTTCAAGTTCTCGGTTGTCTTGGTCCCCCCTGTCTAACCTGTCTTGTGTTCCAGATCCGAGCTCTCGTCCTGGTGTGGTGTAACGTGTGGGGCACGGTCGGCGTCAAACCCTGTATCCCTGTCTCATGCTCTCGACGGACCGAGGAGAAGCTTGGTGCTCCTTGGCGTCACCAAAGAGAAGCTTCATGTTCTCTGCATTTCCGAGGACGAACCTCAAGTCCTCGACACTTGAAGTGAAGCTGAATGCCCTCGACATCTTCGAGGAGAAGCTTTATTCCTTCGACGCCTCACAGAGAGGTTAGGTGCTCTCTGAATGTCTGAGACTAGCGCGTCCCTCAACGTTTTAGAGGAGAGTGTAGTGCTCGACTAGAGCCTTTCCCTGTTCACGTTCCTGGTTGCCGTTCATGTTCAATGCCCCTGTTATTGAGTATGCTCTCTGGATGTGTGAGACCAGTGCGTCCCTCGACGTTTTCGAGGAGAGTGTAGTGCTTGACTAGAGCCTTTCCCTGTTTATGTTCCTGGTTCCCGTTCATGTTCTATGCCCCTGTCATTGTGTATGGTTTTTCCCAATAGAGCTCAGATCTCAGTCCTCGTGTCTATAAGTGTCTGTGTCTCCCCTGTTTGTTCTTGTTCAGTTTCCAGATCCGGGTTCCTCCAGGTTTTCACGTCTCGCATGGCGCACGTTCGGAGTCAGTCCCTGTACTCCTGTATAATGCCCTCGATGGCCCAAGGCGAAGCTTGGTGCCCTTGGCGGCTCCAAGGAGAAGCTTCGTTGTCCTCTGCATTTCCGAGGAAGAACCTCGAGTCCTCGACACCCGAAATGGAGCTTAATGCCCTCGATGTCTTCAAGGACAAGCTTAATTCCTTCGATGTCTCGAAGAAAGGATTGGTGCTCTCTGCTTGTCTGAGGCTAGCGTCTCCCTCGACTTTTTCGAGGAGAGCGTAGTCCTCAACTAGAGCCTGTCCCTATTCTCGTTCCTGGTTCCTGTTCCTGTTCACGTTCACAGTTCTGTTGTTTTGTTTTTCTTTGAGGAACTCAGATATCGGACCCCTGTTCTGTGTGTACTCCCGTCAGGTCAGTCCTAGTTTCATGTCTGTTATGTCCACGTTCTCGCCCATGTTTTCTGTCTGTTTCAGGTCCATGTTCCTCTGTGTCGTTTTCACCCGGATGGATGTCTCCTGTCCCCGTATGCCCCTGTCCTCAAGGTTTACGAGGAGAGCCCTGTCCTGGTTTTTGTTTTCTTTGTTTTTTGAGGAGCATGGACTTCACGTTCTCTCTGTCTCTGTCTTGGTTGTGTGTATGCCCCCTGTCTTGTGTCCTAGGTCCTTAGGGGAGCTGATTCTCGTTCCCTGTTTTGTTTTGGTTCCTTTAAGGTTTTTCTGTCTCGTGTTCTGTATGTGACTTTCCTTTGGTGTGGGTCGCTTCTGCTCTATTAGTGTTCACATCACGTTTTGTTCATTTGAGGAGCACGGGGCCCATGTCTGTACCACCCCTAGTCACTCTGTATGTTTCTGGTCCCTGAGTTGGTCATGTCATTCTGTGTGTGTTCCCTGTTCTTGGTTTCTGTTCTGTAATCATATTTTATTTAAGGAATGTGTTTTGTTTTCTGTTTCGTTGTGCAGTCATCATTAAAGTCTTGTCAATACATGTACCCTGGCGTCTGCCCCTTTCCCTTCCCAGACCCCATCTTTGACAAATCATTTAATCACTCATATGTTTTACAAAATGGCATGACATATTTACCTTTACATATTTTTCATTTCCATATCTGTGAATTATACAATATTCTCCCTTAAAAGTAGTTGCAGCAACTCCCCTTCTGTGGCTACCACCTGTCGGGTCTCTGGAACAGAGAGGGCATATTTGCTTTGGCTATAAATTAATTTTCACGCTCAAACTGTATGTATACTGATTTAACTTTTTGCATTTAGTTTGGGTTTTTTGGTTTTGTGACATTTACTTTGATATACTGAGTACTCTGGGTTTGGTCTCAGTTATGAATTTTAGCTCCCAGAGCTAAGTGAGAGAGTGAACGTGTTTGGTGATTGTTTTTTAGGGCTTTGGTTATGACCGATCCATCTGCATTGTGGAGCCCCTCATTCTTGACCCTGCTTGGGCTTGCTGATAGGGAGGAGCTCCCGTTTGGGCTTGCCGATAGGTGAGGCGGGAGATCTGCGGACAAGAGCCGTAAAAGGCATAGGGATCACTCACATCGCCCACACAGTTGCCAGCAGCCCTGGAAGTCTGAGGCTTCCTGAGGAGATGCTTGTGCCCAGGTTGCCTCAGAAGGCGAGCCCTCAGCTGGAGGTATCTAAAGGTGAGGCATTGCTCCAGCCTCAGACGCGGCGTTAAGCCTCATCCACAGCAGCATCTGAGGGCCCAAAGAACCATTTTTGTTAATTTTTTATTAAAATATAGCAAAATAAGGAAATGCATCATAAAACAGGTATAACTGGAAAACAATTAACAAATGTACAAATGAAACAAGTTTTTCCAAATCTAAAGTGAATTATTTATTTGAATTCCATAAGAAACTTTACCTACTCTTGATAGGTTATTGCATTAAGAGGTCACAAGAAGACTTGATATCTTGTGCATGAGTGACTGCCAAGAGTGCAGGAAGACCATTCAATTTGGCCTGAAAGCTGACTTCTCACCTGCTAGTCTGGGAGCTGGCTGCTGGTGGGCTTGTCCTGAGGTTCGCTTGCGTTTTGAAGCTGGCTGAGAGGCAGGTCTGACAGCTAGCTGCTAGCTGCGAACAGGCTGGTCCTGAGACTATTTTAAACCTCAGAACTGGCTGATGCTCATCATCCTCTACAAACTCAGAGAAAGACTTAGAAATTATCCTCGTATTTTGAAACCTTTTCCCCTGCATCACCATCAAAACCTTCTGCCTCAACTGTAAGGCATCTAAACAGAGAATCCCTTCGATCAGTTGTGTTATTGAACCACACTGACAGAGATGTCATGTCCCCAAGATGCTGTGGAAACCAGCCTCAGTTCACTCCAGCGTACTTAATAGTACATTAAAAATCATTGCTAAACATATTTAAAAATTTTTTTTTAAGTTTTGTCACTTTTAGAAAACAGTTGGTCCTTGAAATGCATCCACCACAGCTCAGATCTATCAAGGCATGGGATCTACAAGACCCTCGGGTAACAAAAAAAATGGAATGATGTAAGATGTAAGTCTTTACAAAAAAAATCGGAAAACGAGATGCTAAACATCTTTTTTTATAGGCAGTATTTTATGTACAATAGTCTTATCATGTGATACACCACTATTTACGTCACCGCTGACATTAACATGTGCAGTATAATTACCTACACCTCTATTACATGTAACAGACTTAAAATAAGTAAATAGTATATCTCTTTACTACTTTGGGTTAACTAATACATTACTTAATTACCTAATTTCCTTTCTTTATCAAAAAAATGTTTTCTACTTCTCTAACTGACCACAATTCTTTTGTACATAGCATAATGCATTTAGCTCCGAGTATTTCTTGAGAATTTTATGATAGTTTCAGTTTTATTTATCTTTTTATCTCTGTGTGTCTGTGTAGTCATAGCATAAAAAAAATCCTCTTGGTCAGTAATGTTTTATTATTGTGATCTGCAGTCATGCAACTTTTTAAGTTTGGACTTGAGATATAACTTGAAATATTTTATGTCAATTTAAGCTGATAAGAGGAAAGCTGTTGAAACTTTACTTCATATATTGAAACTTTACTTCAATATTTGTGACCAGCTTTTGCAGTCTCATCTATAACATGCACAAAACATTAATGATAAGCACTATACTCAGATAGACACAACATCAGATGAAATGGTCACTGCTGAAACACATATAGAACTGTTCGGGTGGAAACATTTTTGCCATACGTGAACAGCTCGCTGCCGGAAAAGTGACTGACTAACAGCCATGTTAATGCTTGTCCCCAAAGAGTATAAAGATATAACAGTGTAAAGTATATTACTATTCGAGTCAAAAATCAGTAGGAAAATGTAACTGTTGAGTAAATATATAGCAACCAAAGCTGAGCAGATGATGTGAAGAACACCCTGTACTGTGATGCTTATAATGGTCACCTTCATATTCCTCTGGCCCTGTGAGTAACTGGAGCGACTGTTTTTCTCCATGTTTTTCATGTGTCTCCACAGAAAGACAGCAGTTGTAAAACTTGATGCCAACATCATACAAAGACTGATGAGAAAAAGGCTCAATGTCATCAAAGATGCTGCGTAATCTGCCTTCTGAATCACATTCAGATCTATTGATGGGAAGGTGGTTTCATTATCGTTAAAGTTTGTTATTGTATACAAAATGTTTGTACACATTTCCTGTAGATAAACTGCTGCATTGACCATGAAAGCAGAGAAAATGAAGACTGCAAGGTTTTTCTTTATCCACTTGAAGCATGGATGTTGGACAGGAATGATGTTGAAGCAGTAGAAGACGTTCAGCCAGTGAGAGGCATGGAAGCTTGTCATCATGATGTAAATTTCAATAGTTGGTATAAAAAAACACACAAAAAAAGAAAGGAAAACGTTCATAAAACCAATCACGAGAGAGCAGACGTGAGCAGTAATGTTGCACCCGACAAGTAATCTCAGCAAAATAGTCAAAAGTCGCTTTGGTTTCTCTGTTCCTGTCGGTTTAAAGTGCATGCAGAAAATAAATATGATGTTCAGGACAATGCTGAAAACAGAGACAGGTACATTCACTGAAGCAAAAGCTTCAGGGCTCATTTCTATAGATGAATTTGCACCCATTTCACAAGCTTCGTTCTCTTGAACTGCAGATGGTTGAGTATGTTCTATACACAAGCAAATGTTACTCCCTTTAGAGAAAACAAACTAAGTGGTTCGATCCACCATGGATTGGTTCATGTCAAATTCCAAGCAGTCCCTCCCAATTTCAGACACTGTGATCAATGACCGAATTAATATAACTCGTGAAAAATAAGGGACTGAAAATAAACAACAGACACATTTAAAATAACAAACAAAGTTCAAAATCATAAGTAAACTGAACATATTCTAAAAATATACTGAACAACTAAAATATTCAATATTCAGTACTATTTATATGTAACTATTTAAATATAAGTACATATGTGACATGATGATTAGGTTAACACATGAATAGAAAAAAATGAATTTGATCTACATTTTAAAGGCTTTTGCATAAACTTTGGGTGTCATAATGCAATCAAGGGATGGACAACATTTAAATAAAAAAAAAAACAACCTAAATTTAAATAGCAACACTTTTGTTTTAAAATTGAGAAGAATACAATCAAAAATGTCACTAGTCGTCTCAAGACATTTGGACCCAAATGTACATTTGATCCATTGCTTAAAATTGACATTTGATGGAAAATACATGTGCTTTCCATAATGCAGTCTCTTTCCATAATCTTCAAAACCTTTTTGTTTACGTATTAGGGAAAATCTAATAAAAGTACCATTGAAGACTAAGTAAGCTGTACCGCACACATTTCCATTACATTTGCATTTGCAATGTAAATCACTCACACTATTAATGTACAGTGAAGGTTCCACAAACCCACGTTGGCTTACGAAGAGTTTTTCACCGTCTTTGCCTCTAGTTCATGCAATTTTGTCTTCTGTTGTAGCCTATGAATGAATATTTTTCATGCATTATTGTGAAAACACACTTCACATTTTCCACCAAATGTGTATAATAAGTTGATTCCTTGTCGTTTTTGTTTGCAAAGCAAGTGAAACAGGTGGAAAAGCCGTGGGACGGGGAAAGTCCCTAACCCTAACCATAAACCTAACCCTAATAGTCACCAGTTATCGCTGATACTGGCGGTGTTGCACACTGTGCATTAAAGTACAGCATGAAAAAATTAAGGGTTGTCCCAACATAGAAAAACAGCCTAAAGCCTGATCGCAGCACATATTTGAATTAAATTTGGGTTGTGATGACTGCATGGAAATTGGTTGGAATAACGGTTCTGAAGTGGTCATAAAATTAAGCATGACGGAAATGTTTATTAGTTCATACTGTTCATTCTTTAGACGGATAAAATATATTAGGATCATGCACTTTGCTCTGTAAATTCTCCCTATTAAGATTAAAGGTTCCCACCAGAGCCAAACATTCACACACACAGTTCAGTATTACACAGCAAGAGTACTCACCAGAGATGGACACTAGTGTGTGACAGTTTGATCCCAGTTATAATGTTTTATCTCTTTCTTTCTGTGCACTCAGCACATAAATAGAAAATTTTCTTTAATGTTTACAGAAAAAATGAAAAATGCCATATAAAGTCATGTTCTCTTTAGAAGCCATGTTAACTTATATTTTATTCAATAATCCTACAGAAGAGCTGTTGTAGCACAGAAAGTTAATGTGGCCGATTACTGAAATGATAGGGATGGTGCATGTGTGTTGTTTACCTATATGGCACCAGAATGCACTTCAGTTACTCTGGGCAAGGTTCTCCTGGAAAGAGAACCTCCTAATTTGGAGGTTACCTGGACACCTACCACCTACCTAATCATTGTTGCAGAACAAGTACACCCCTTCATGGCATGGCTTTCTCTAATGTTAGGGGCTTCTTTCAGTATGTAAATACACCCAACACACAAAAAATTCTACAGGAATGTGGGGGACCTGCACAGTATTAGTGAGGTGGTTTTAATTTTGTGACTTTAATACAAATGGTGTATATATAGTGCAGGGGCAGCCCAAAATGTGGACTGCTTAATGGCATCTCTATTTTAAGTATTTGGGTCTTGTTCTTACTTAAATAAAGTCCAGATAAGTCACTGAAACATTTATACCTCATACATTGTTTTATTCATTATCATCTTTGTTACGGGATGTTTCTTCACTAAAACTGCATTAATTAGGTGTAATAGGTGTAATTAGGTGTGAAATAAACTAGTAAGTAAATATAATGTCCTATTGTGCAAATAATACATCATTTTATGCAAATTAAAATACATTATTTAATAACCTAATCATTGAAGTTTATAAGTATTATCACATTACCATATGATTGAGCACATTTGACTCCTAGATATTATGGCATTAGTGCTTACAAAAGATTAATCAATAATCCATCAAGATAAAACCTTTAATTACTGAATTATTTTAAGGTACAGTTATTTCATTCTATTTTTCCATTATTTAGTGTTCTTTAATTTGCTAATTTTTTTAGTTAAATCTAAGTTTTTGTTCATACATGGCTGATATAATGTCTGGTTTCTGTGGGACTTTCTCTAGGTTTCTGCAGGTTTCTCTATCTGTAGATTGAGAGTCAATTGTCTTGGGTCAATTTTCAGTCTGCTGGCAAGGCAGCAGGACACTTAGTCATACTCTGCAGAACACTGAGTGATTATGTGGAGACCAGCATCACCCTGACAATTCCGTCCGGGGCACTGAATAGTACAATAAATTTCATCACTCAATCAAATGTGGAAAATGCTTAAACAATACATAAGTTTCAGCTCTTTTTCAGTAACCCATTGCAGAACAGCTTGTCCTTGAAATGCCTCCAAAACAGTTCAGATCCATTAAGGCATGGGCTCTGCAAGACCCCAGGATAATGATAAGAATGGGGCACAATGTAAGCATGAACAGAGTTTATTTACAGAAGACCTCACCAGGGAAATAGAGTTTGGCAATCCACCCACTGTAAAAGAAAACAGCACTCATTAGACCAGTTGACCTACCTTACAATACAATATGTGATAGAATACAAAATATATCAAACTATAAATTATACAAATATGACTTAAGGTGTCATCTTTGAGTAAACAAATCATTTAAAGGTGTTCCCCAGATCTGTAGATGTAAGAGTCTTTAAATATTAGAGGGTTATTCTAAACAGTTTAGTACTTATGTGAATGCTAAATGATAATGTCGACAATTATATGTTAAAGTGTAAGACAGTGTCATCTTTTACCACTTCTACTTTTTCTTCTCTAATGTATTACACTGTAGTACTAAGTTATAACTTTAAACTCTGACAGATAACCAGTGAAATTCTATAGCTTTTATTTTAGATGTAACCTACAAAATGCTCTTCAGCATCAATCTTAAAGGCAAAGTAACTGCAGCCTACAAAAGCCCTTTACTGAAAAAATAGTTTAATGTATCTTATTCAATACAAATATGACAAAGCAGCAAGGGGTTCGGTCATGCTCTTTAAATGTTGATTGATTCTGTGGGGACCAACCTGACAGCTCACTCCAGGGTAATCAGGAAAGAAGCAGATTCAGCAACAGGACAGGACCCTTGAAGGCTTAAAGGTTTGCTGTGATGCCCTCAGGTGCAGGCAGGGCTACTATAGTAAATTTAATTCTAGTTAATTTTTATAACACTTTATCCTACACAAAAGTAATTCAATGTGCTATACAAAAAATAGATTACCACACCTTCAGTTGACTACTAAACTGCAAAGACAGCAGGCTTCTCATCCTTAAATGTAAGTTGGGGTGTCAGACATATGTGAAGAACTGTCTCAGTCTCTTAGAAGCACAGGGGAGGGGGTAGCTCCTCCTGCCATGTGCAGTTAACTTTGAGGGGTGCAGCTAACCTTTAAGTGAACTGTCAGGCCTATGTTGGGATGGGCGGCCTTAAACAGTAAGGAAAGTCCTAAAAAGGCCATAAATCAGATGAGGCGCATGCCAAGGGACACCGTTAAGGAGAGATTTACAATGACCTGTGGCAAAGTAGTGATAATTTGACACTGAAAGAACTGGAGGTGTCGCTGAAATATGAATCAGATGACTGAATCTGTAATGATTAGATGGAGATACACAGAGGAACAATTTACATGGAGACACCCCTTGTATTTCATGGGATTCACATAGCAGTGATAAGAATTTGGGCGTTCATTGGACTTAAGGTCAGGTGGTACTCAGCAAATCAAGCAATGTAACACCCAACACTCACTGGTAGAACAACCTGTGTGGAATGGAAATAATGCATACATGAATGTTGAATATGTATAAAAACTGGTGTCAGTGCCTGAGGACCTCAGAAGAGCAGCTCCAGGCCACAGTTGAAGATTGCTGAATAAACATAGAAGAGCCACAGTGGATAGTTCCACATGTGGGGTGCGTGGAGCGTACTGTGTTGTTATAGGGGCAAGATGTAGTTTTAAAAGTATGAAAAATATAAAAATGAAAATAGGAATAAGTAGCCAGACTACGCCACCCTGGGAATTTCACCCAGAGAATATTAAACTTGAGGCACACAGGTTCGTTCTACCCAAGAGGCTAGAGGCGTGGTTCCAGTTTTAAAGACAAAACTTTATTATAATATAAAAACAAGAACACAACAGACTGGGTCAATTATGGCTGAGGCTGGCCAGTGGGCCAGAAGAGCCCCAAAAGGAGTAAACACCATCCAGTGATGAGAAAACCACACCATCCAGGGAGAGGAAGGGACACCACAACTGCCACCTTGAGCTCTCAGTACTGAAAGACAAAGAAAAAGTAAATTCACTTAACCAAATGAAAAGAAAATACAAAACATAAAAGTAAGGAACACAAGAGACGACAAAATACTAAATAAAACAAAAATAATTAATGAAAAAATAAATCAAGGAAACTTGGAAGAAAAAAAACAAAACCAAAACAACTCTACTCCCCCTCCATGCTGTATGCTACAACCAGCTCCAATAAAAGTGTTCCAGAAGCAGAGTAGACCAGACGACTCCCGAACTACTCAGGAAACACGATCCGTGTGGAACCAAACTTCGCATCACTGGCTCTGTGTTGGTTTCACTGGCTCTGTTTCCTGGCTGGTGGCTCTTTATTTTTCCTCCGAACTCTCCTTCACGAAGAAAAGAAAAAGGCAAGGCAAATTAAAACACCACAAGGCAAAGCAGCAGTGTTTCCAAGTACGGTTCCTCAAGGAAACCCACAAAACTTCATTAGGTCGAGAGGCACGGAAATGGGGGCAGAAATAGTAGCAAAAATGTACATACGCACCAATTACGGTAATGTTGACTGCCCGAGAGAGAAATAGCAGAGAGGTGCCCAGTGTGCTACCCGTGTGAACAGCAGCAGCACAGGACGCTTCGCCCACACTGATCAACCAGGTGGCTTCCAAGCGCCCCAATCCAAGGCACACCCATCGCTACAACCAAGGGGGAGGACAACATAACTAAATGACAGCCAAGGGACAACCAGGATGCCACATATTCGATAAAGCCTAATGGGCCTTATCTGCACCAGAGACACGAACACCAATCCCAAAATGGAGCAACCCCAGAAATAAGTGCTCACGGGACCAGAGAGCAACACATATGGTAAGTACCATGCCCTTTTTATAGTATGCCCCTCCCACTGCTAATTGGCTACCAAGCCAGGTCAATGAGGCACAGCCTTTCCCTAATTAGGGGATAGGGTGAGACTCATCCTGCTACACACAGTTGCTGTGTTACCACATCACTGTCACTTTCACAAATATATTGTGAAAAACTCTTTGTACTTATATGCAACTGCCTGATATTCTGTTGCCCCTTGGGATGCCATAACAAACACTTATGAATCGCATCACATAACACTGAATGCTGGACAAACTTCAAGAGAGCATTTTTGACAGGGTAGCATGAATCGATAGACTGCTTCTTATCAGTGTTATAAACTGAATATAAACTGTATAAACATAAATTGAGCATTTTTTGACAAGGCAGTATGAATCATCAGAATGCCTGTGCTTGTATGTACATCGTCTTAAACTGCACCATTTTCTTGAGCATATTAGATTATATATTTTATTCTTTCTCCTGACACACAGCCACATAATAATCTGTGCAATAACATGCTGCTACCCAGGTGTGCAATTTCTTATTATATGCTAAACTGTGTAAATAAATCTACTGATGCATCTGGACACATCATCAGTGATGTTCCTGGAATCATAGGGTGTTTCAGGTGTTTCAGCATCATACACTCTCATCCAAGTGACCCAGCCATGGGTTGATCAGACCCCAGCTTGTGTCCAGATGGCTAACTAGCTACCAAAACTCCATGATTCTCCTCTTTTGAGCCACAGCCATCTTGAGGCCCTCTCTGCCACTTCGGTCGTACTGCGGATGGCTCTCCTCTTACGCTCTCCCTCGATGCCCAGCCTACTTAGGGCTCTTGCAAAGGATCAAGCCGCGAAACCTCTGCATCCAACCTCCACTGGGAGGCACCTCGCTCTCCATCCAGCTTACTGGCAGTCTGTGACCAATCCCGCTTACTTGAAAAGCTTCCTCTCAAATGCTTTGTCCAAGTGGTCTTCCCATAGGACTGTGAGCTCCATCAGCACGACTTGCTTGGTGGCCTCAGACACAAGAAAAATATCTGATTGAAGGGTGGTGACAGCAATGTGGCTGGGGAATTTCAGCTGCGGTTCGAGGTCCACCAGCAGCTGCCAGCAGAGGTTGAGATGCCTGCTGGTGTTCTTTTGACAGGGGCTGCCTGCCTGCTCTCCATCTCTAATGAAGGTGATTGGTTTCTTGGAGGAATAAAACTGCTTTGCCCACAACAGTCCAGTGCTGATGACTTCAGTGATAGACTTTAGGACTTGGTTGTGCCTCCACCGGTATCATTCTTCTCCAAGTGCTGTACTGCAGCAGCTGAGGATGTGCTCTAAAGTGATAATGCCAATCTCCACCTTGTGCCAAGTAGACATAATTGTTCCAGAAGATACTCTCATTCTGAAGTTGTTGTAATAGTCAGCTATGAGGTCCCTACATCTTCTGGGGCATGATGTTTTAACAGACTGAGCTGGACTAGCTTGAGTGGAATGGAGCCGAAAGCATTTGCCAGGTCTAGCCATAACACTGTCAGGTTGCCTTTGTTCTCTCTGGCCTCCTGAATTACCTGTGTCACCACACCTGTAAGTTCCAACAAAAGGAGCTCATAGGATGTTGGTCTGGGAAGGGGCTATAAAAAGGTGAGGTAAGTGAACACGTAGGCGGCAGGGGGTCCTACCTGAACAGTTGCGTCATCAGACGCGCCAGCTGAAGCAGCGTTTCCCTGGCTTGGTTGGGGGTGGCACGTTGCCTCTATTGTGAGACATTTTTGTACCTTTTGCTTGGACAAACCACGGTATGTTCGAATATACCGGTTCTTGGCGTACGTTTGGCAGGAGAATATCCAATGTCAGTGTACTTTTCTATTCATTTCAGCAGTTCTACTCCCGGATTGGTGCATTGGCCAGTGGGGGTTGCATGTGGCACGCAGGTATGTTTTGATATGCCTTCCACTGTAAGCCTTAGGCAAGCTCGTAGTAAATGTATGTTTCTCTCTCTCCTCGCTCAGCTAGGACGAGTAGAAGCCTGTTCCTGCGGTGTAGCCGGTTCCTGAGCTGCTTCGGTTGTATTACTTGCTCCGGATTGGTCCGGGCGCGTGTCTACTGATTCTTCTACGCTTCCGTGACTGTTTATACTCCAGATTTTATTCCCTTTTGTGATACACTCATCCCTCTATGGACATTATAGTCCATTTGGTGGGCCTGTGACGCGGGTGCTGCTGTTGTGACCCCATTTACGAACTGTTTTGAAGTTTGGCGTCTCCCAAGGCCACGTGGTCGAGTCGGCGTACTGCGGCTGCGTTGGCTG
>JBBMFX010007135.1:0-13147 GCA_037832545.1 Rhabdalestes septentrionalis | reverse complement strand
ACACACACACACACACACACACACACACACACACACACACACACACACACACACACACACACACACACAGTTCCAGATAACTCTTAGCTCTAGATAACCTTCAGAAATACATTACACCCTTTTTCTTCTCTCTCTCGCGTGTGCACTTGCTCACTCGTTCACATTCTCTCCCTTTCTGTCTCTTACTTGCTGTGTCCCAACCGTGTAGTAAACACTGCCTCTAATTGCTTTTTGAGAATGTAGAAAATCACAAGAACTGGTCATGTTTTGAGCTTGGTGTTGATGGAGTGTTGTCCTACAGAGCAGAAATAAATTATAATTTGGATCTAGCCAGGAAAAATAAATTGAACTGAGCACAAGCCAACAAGCCCAAGGTCATTTTTACATGGAAAAACTGCACTATTTTACTTAGTGTTTTCTGTCCCAAAAAGACAATAGAGAGCAGTCAATGAAAACCATAAATAAACAAATCCATGGCAATCTTTTGTAGAAACTTGGTAGTTTCAACATAGGCCACAGCTGGATATGATGTTTCACCACATTCTATTAGCATAGATAGTGCTAATGATCTTTGTACATTGATATTTTGCATACTAACCTGACTATAATACTTTGTATTATAATAGTGTTTCCAATTGGGATACAGCGTCTATCTTTACTTTCTCTCAGAGCAGCATAGACTCCTGCAGGGCAAAGGCTTCTTGCGCGTGTCTGTAGTGAGATCCTCCAAACAATGTGGGCCGAGGGACAGCTGGGGGCGGGAAGGAAAACTCCTGGACTGGGTGGACGGGTGAGAGCTGGGCTTTCTGGAAGCTAGGTGAGCGGGGTAACCCACCTGGTGAGCGTGGAGGTGGCATCATCACTCCCTCCAGCATATCTCCATACCAGCCTTCACCCCTCCGCTGTCTTTCGTAGCGCTGTTCTGCTTGTGTAAAAGAAGGAGACCCTAACAGGCGGGTTGGCTGTCTTGGGTAGTGTCCATATTCGCTGGTGCTCTCCATTCGAGGTACGATATTGTCCATTCGGGCTCCAAAATTGTTTATTCGCCCTCCAAAATTCTCCATCCGGGTTCCAGTATTGTCCATTCTGGCTCCAAAATCAGCAGGTGCCACATGAAGAGGATTTATATGGACTGGATGGTGTCTGTAGGTAGCATAGCTGTTATTCAACCCTTTTTCAGGTGAGCGATTAATAATCTCACGTGTGGTTCCATATGCTCTCTCTGCATATGTTATCCCATACCCTCTGTCTTCCTGTAGAGGCATTTTAGACGTATATAAGGAGTTGACAGGCGTCATGCCAGGTGAGAAGGGTGTTTGTGGTTGAATGTCCGAGCTGAGTGAGATTGGGCTTTGTTTAGGTACTCGGAAAGGTGGGGCTGATATTCCGATCCCACCACTAGGAGGCCTGGTTGGGCTTCCTTGTTTTGCTCCATATGGCCGAGAAGGTGGCCGATCAAGCTCCACCTCCAGAACCTCAGAGAAATCTCGGTCAGGACCCGGGACATTGTCGTACTGAGAAGCATTAGAGCCACGGTTGGAGCCTGGAACGAAGCCTCTGGACCTGGAATGGCGCTGCTGTTGCTGTTGCTGTTGTTCTTCAGAAGTTTGAATACTGGGTGATGGAGGAACTCCAGCACTCAGGTTCTGCTGGCTCTCCCTCAAAGCTGCTGCTTTGGCCTCCTCTAGCTTGCTCTCAGAAGGTTTGACCCAGCGTGGTGTGATGACGTCTTTACGGCCGCTTGTGCCAGCATTTGAGTTTTGATTGGCTCCAGTGTGGTTTGAACCATGTTTCTCAGGTGTTCGGACTGTTCCTGGGTTCACAGGTGCAAGCAAGACTGCTTTTCGTCCATCTCGTTTGTCACCCTTTCCTGGCCGGTTTAATCTGTCTGACGCATCTTTCTCTTTCCCGGCGCGGCTGGCAGGCCGACTCTCTCTGTGTTGATTCGGCGACCCATTTGCAGTTTCATCCGTTTCAATGGGGACACGCAGACCAGGCAGACCATCTTCCACCGTCTGCCCGACTGGCATCTGCCCATTAGCAACGTGATTGGCTGCTTCTGCCGGATCTGGTGGTAGCTGACCCAGAGGCTTCTTTGGAAACTCCTCTTTACCTGCACAGGTGAAAACAGGACAGTCAGTAAGAATGAGGAACATTAGCACCACATAGTATTAATGGAATAATTGACCTATTCATGCTCTCTCCATTAATGTGTTCTTTTGTAGCTTTCGTTGAAAGGTTAGCCATGCTGGAAAATCAAATTCAGAGAAAAAAAAAAAGTAGAATATATTTTGTATTTTAATACAAAATATTCTATTTGTTATGGATTATGTGAACAATCAAACATTTTTTACACCTCATGTTGCTCCATGCAGTTTTTAAAGGTACAAATCAGATTGAAAATTTAAGCAGTACATGTTCCAGCTCCGGCTATTTTCATTTTGCTAGATAGTGGAGACTCTCTCCATCACAGAGTGCCTTGACTAGACTTACATGCTGACTGAGGTGTGAACATGCCTGAAATATCCCTGCCAATAAACGTCTAATTGTGGCAGACTTTTCTTTTTTATTAAATCCATTAGACGCTGTCACACACTTCATTCTCAGCCAGAGAATTAAGCAGACTTACCTTTCATTTGAAAAAAAGTATTTGTTTTTCTTTTTTACATAATTTTTGAAGTCATTTTAAATTTTAATTTAATTGTTGTTATAGAATAAAATGCAAGGAAAAATGAATAAATTATTGCAGCATCTATAGCAATACAGGAGCTCACTACAAATACGTTATTATATACCACTACTGAGTCTGTTTAGAAGTACAACACTATAAATACCTTATTATGAGAAACATGACACAATATTCTAAAGCTGATTTACGAATCAGCTTTGGGAATAATTCCTAATGCAATCAGTGGGCACATACAAGAAATTTCAGTGAAAGAAATACTGTGTTTTTCGTTACAGTCTGTATGGACACAAATGCATTCTCTAGTTTAATTTCTTTCATTTTTATATTTTTATGACATCTAGGTATTTTTAAAGAACTACTACCACTTTGAGCTAAATTTGTTTGCTAGACTGAAATGTTTATAAAGCTTGTAAACCTTCCAACAGCAGCTACAAGAAAGAAAGCATCATGTGGAGCATGGCTACATCTATTACACACACAAATTTAACATTATAACACTTACAACAGTTACACAAGCAAATATTAGACAAATATTGATTAAATCTTAAAAATTCATGCGGCTGATATATCCTTCTGAGAGAAGAAATAAAAACAGTTACTGTCCACAGCGAGGAAAAGAAAGAGTGAAACCACAGCTGGTGTCAAATAAAACACGACACTAGGAACAGTGAGCACGCAAATAATTTCAAAACAAGGTGAAAAATCAGTAAACACAACACTTGAAGTTCACGTCCACTTAAACAACACAGAAATCGTATTGTGAAGGTGCTTCTTGTGAGTCCAGATGTGACGCAGGACAGATATTTACAGGGGTTTACAGTGTGCACGGTGGTGGAGAGTGAAACAGACACTGAAAGGAGAATGGTGAAAGCTGCAGAGGCACACATGAATCCAGGGGAAGTTGTGTTCGCATGAACTTCCTTCTTACACAAAAGACACACGTACATATGTGCAAAACAAAGAATTACAAATAAAACTTGAGAATCATTTTTTTCCATGCTTGTAATCAAACATGTTATGCTATATGTATATTCTAAAATAATGATACATTTAGAAGAAATAAGAGGAAAATGAAATGTACTTCTTAATACTTGATTACATTGGAACAGTGTTTTATTTTTATTTAGAACACTAAAGATTCAAATGCTCTCTAGACAGCAGCAGACAGGTCACTGCGCTCTTAGCCCAGAATGGAGACTAAAATGGAGACCACACACACATACGCATAATTACCTTATAATTACCTGCCCTTATCTGCCTGTCTTCATCTAGTTCTGCTGAAAGAACTCTAATTACTTTCAGAATTTTTGCTTTATAAATAGCAGGCTGATCCCACCCATATGCAGACAAACGCTCTCCCTACACACAGCTAACGTTCAGGAAACATTTCAAGGGTGCTTGGGTGGACATAAATGTCATGGAAACGAATACATTATACTGTGCACAACAGGCCAGGCTTTGTGACAGACAGAAGACCAAAACAGACGGAGAGAAGATGCGTGTGTCTGTGTCTGCGTGAGGGGCTGCAACGATTAGTCAACGAACGTTGATTGGTCATTGATTCTGTTTACAACTAAAATCAAGTCATATGAAGCAAAACAAAGTGCTTTATATGACTCGATATATCACACAAAGATTTTACTTGGTTCCGTGATATGGTGAGGGTGGTACGATTTCCATTTGGCTGCGCCATAAAAGAGGAAATCACTTAAACATACATTTGAATGACAATAGTGCTGTTATGGGGCAAAAAGAAAAGTAGCTGTATTACTATAGTTAGGAGCTTCATCAGCTGTTTCAACCAAAGAAGGATCGATCCATTACAAAAAAATTTATTCCTTTAACACAAACTAACAGGTTATAATAACATTATTGATGTACCTATAATTTTTAATCATATATATGGTATTACGGTATGAATAAATGCTCAGAATAATAACCAATAGTGGAATACCTACATGTTATACAGATTCATGGGTACAGAAATAAAAGCAGCATTACTATCGATAATACATTAATTAGTTGCAGCCCATTTGTATGTGTGTGTGTGTGTTTTTTTCCTTTTTTTTAGGTGCACGGGTTGGGGGAGGGGTGTGTGGAACATGGACGAATGATGGACAGATAGATAGATATGGGGTAGCCAGTTGTTGCCCACCGGTTGTGTTTGAAGGAGGGTGGGTGGTCCCCTTTAACACCCCCACTAGAGGAGGCTGGAGCCAAGATCAGCCAAAAAGGAGAGAATGCAGAGTCAGCAAAAAGATCACACACAAACAAAGCACAGCAGCAGCCATCAGCAGTCTGTGAGGTGTGTTCTGTGTGTATGTGTGTGAGTGTATGCGTGCGTGTATGTCTGTGTTAAACTTTCAGACTGCAATTAAGACTGAGCAAAAAGCCGGATGGCTAAGCCCTATGCAGCAGTTTCAGTCATAAATCAGGCCCATTCTGCCTGTGTGTTATATATTAAACTGTCACAAGGGCCTAATCATGCAGTTTATGGGCCTTGTGCATGAAAAACGCAAAATCCATTTCTTTCCCTCATGCATATGCATTTGATGAGAGCACACAGAAAACTGGGAGGTGATATTGAAAAAGCAGCTACCTCTTCCGCTGGGCTTGCTAACATTTGAGCAATTAGCAGAGGCCACTTCTGCATTGGGATGTTTCTCGCTTTTTTAAAACAAATGCAAATTAGTGTTAACACCTCGTAACTGTGTTATTTCCTCATAACTGACTTTCTTTAACAACTGCAGCAGTCAATGTGGCTCAACAGAGATCTGGTCCCAAGTTTGTAACATGATTTATGGGAGTGTGTCTATCTGTCCTGTTCTGGTGTCCAAATGTGTTCAAATAAATCAGGTAAGTAACTACTGAATGAAATCTGATGTATTTGATCAGAAAACTCAACAAACTGTCATCCAACCATTCAGGACCAAACTTGACATGTTGCATTGTGGGCAATATGCCCGTCTGTGAGGTGGACAATAGACTTGTGTGTGAGATATGTCAGAATTGTGTTTGGGGAAACAGGCACCTGACAGTTTCATTCTATTATGCAGTTTTCAGATTTGTTGTTTAAGCTAATAAATACATGTATATATGTATATATGCTTTATAAAGTCTGTATGTAAGTAGGCATTAAATTGAAGTGATGTGTGCCATTTTTGTGTCATTATACATTGATTCATTTCACATTACCTGCTGGAGGAAGTTCTAGTTTGGAGCGTCTGAGTTCAGTCATGTTGTTCTGGAGCTGCTCGATCACAAAGTCATCATCAAAGATGAAATCCTTTGACAGAGTCACCTGCAGGAACTCCACAAGTTCTTCCATTGATAACTTCATCAGGGTTTCTAAACGAATGAATGAATGAATGAATGAAGGAACAAAAACACACACACACACCCACACACACACACACACACACACACACACACACACACACACAGATAATACTGTTATTAATATGGGACTAGCGTGGGATCTTTTGAAGGTGAACATCTAATAAACAATTCCCTTCCGCATATATATTTTGATGTCACAGACAAAAGAAGAAACCTTTTCTGAATATGACCAACATGCTTTACAGCTTATTAGTGCATTAGTTCATTGTACCATTCAAACATAAAAGAAACAATGTTTTTTCCAAACATTTATATGCTTATAATGAGGCCACATTTAAATTTAATTTGCTTCATTTATTTTATATTTATTACTATTAATAGGGCTCAAATTTTGTCAGCTGTATTAGTCATGAGCAATGGCTACTACTAAATACAATGGATAACAGAGTAGATTATCATGATACGTGTGCGCATGCACACACACACACGTTAATTCTCATTCTCCTTTCATGCATACAAAAACATAGTGTTGAGCCATTACTTTTGTGCAGTTTGAGGATAGTGTAGGACATGGCAGGCAGAATTCTCTCTCCCTCCAGGATGTAAATGTTCCATATCCTCAGGGGCAAGGTGAAAGGGGTGTGTCAACACACACACACACACGCACGCACACACACACATACACACACACACACACACATACACACACACACACACACACATACACACACACACCCACACACACACGTGCACGCACACACGTGCACGCACACACGTGCACGCACACAATGAGAAACATTAAAAGACCCAAGTTAACCACAATACAGACTGTTTACGCCATTTTCAAAGATTTGTACATTATGGTGTAATCTGTATCTATGACATTATTCATCTCTGTCTATTACAGGACAAACGTCTGCCACATCAACAAGAACAGTGGTAGCAAATCAAAGCAAATTTGTCTCAGCTGCTAGACTCTCTTTCAGATCAAACAGCTTTATTTAATTAACGAAGAAACTGACATATTTCCACAAATATTAATTTTAAAGTTGTATGTAAATGAGTTCGGTGAATGTGCTAGTGTGCTCTAGTGTTACTTACACGGTCCAGAAAGCACTGGAAGAACCACTTCATGGTGTATAGGCTGGTGAAAACCTCCTGGTTGTCCTGCAGAGGGCAGCAAATAATCACATATCCGTACACATTTAAACCAGATCATCTCTGCCTCAGAACTGGGGACTCTGAAGAGCTATTGGAGCTCAGAATTTAGAAAATGTTATTGATCCTGGATGAAATTATTGTTTCTCAGAAAAGAATGTGTGGCACAATTTGTCAGAGTTTGACCCGCAGATTGGTTTGGCGCAACGTATCTGTAACTCTCCCTAATTTCCCATAAGATTAAATACAATTGTACAATTAGACTAAAAATGAATAAAAATCATTAAAAAATTATTGCAGTAAGAACTATTCATTCACAGTGGCTTACACTCACTTCAGACTTCTTTCTAACTAATACCACACATATTGCAGGTTCACACTGGATTAAAGCCACTTTAATTATTAAAACATCCCATGGAAAAACTAATCCATCTACAATGAAAATCATGACAAAATTTAAATGTCGATTATTACAAGTAATTTGATGCATTGTATTAAACTAGATTATTGTATTCTAGTGTATTTGAAGGAAAAAATGTTTGCAAAACACACACAGTGATCTCACACTAAAAACAGCTCTCACTCTTTTAGCCCTTGAGTTTTAATTCACCCACGGGAAGGGCGAACACACACATGCACTTACACTCCCTGTGAGGCTGCTGATCCCAAATTACTTATTAATGTTGCCTTTCATTATTTAGATCTCAAACGGCCTAATAATTAATCACTCAGTGCCATTAATTAACATTAATATGAATATTTGATCCGCTCAGAATTAAGTTTCTTTGATGAATATGGGTGTGGCATCTTGTTTGTTCCTGTTTAGGAAGAAATCATTTAAATGGCTAGAAATGAAACTGACTGATAATTAGAACGTATCATTTTCTCAACCAAACAGTAGTCAAAACAAAGAAATGGCGGTTGAAATTCAGCAATTAAGTTTCAGAAGTGCCATGTTAAAAGATGTATACAAAAGTGATTTCTTGAATATATTCACATTTGAGATACTGATCACAAATAACATTTTTCATATTCATATGCAAAATCTGGGCAGTTATTGTAGTAGGAAAGAGTCAGAAATGGATGCTTGGATCTCAAGGAAAGTCTTGCTATAGAGTTGGTCTTTGTGAGAAACAGCCCTTCAGGGCTAGAGCCTTAAAAGAGCCAAACCTCACAGAACTGCCATTAAATTAAAACAGATAGAGCCTCCTAGAGAAACAGCCTATTTTTCAAGTTCTGTCGGATGATGAATAATTAATTAGCTAAAACCTGAAGTAATACTATCAGCATCAACTTCACAACACCAAGAACTTATATAAAGTCCTCAAATAATAAAGTACATTATTCCATTATAAAGGCTAGATTTAACATTGTGCTCACTTCCTTCAATTCTTTTGTTTGTGCGTGTGTGTGTGTGTGTGTGTGTGTGTGTGTGTGTGTGTGTGTGTGTGTGTGTGTCTTACTAGATGTTGTTTAAGTTTGGGCATCATCTTCTTCAGGATGCGGTCATGGTGCTCCTGGAAGCGCATCAGCTTTGGAAATCCTGGCACAAAGAATCCTAAACACACAAACAGACATACTTCAGTGCCCTCGAAATTACATGGGATTTCACAAGAACTCAACAATGTTACACAAAATAACACAGAAGCTGTGAGCTACTCACAGAAGATCATCACAATTGTGCTTTTATGATTCACTGTTTGTTTTTTGCCATTAAACCGCCTCAAATGTGTTGATGCTTTTCACAAAACGTATTTGGAAAGTAAAATATAACCTGAAGCAAGGAAATCCTGAATATCGCTTCAATTAAAAAGCAGTTCTGGTGGTTTGTGAAGCCACCATTGTATTGCATTGTAAACAACGGTCAGCGGAAAGACACATGTAAGGTGAAGAACAAACAAACAAACCAAAAAGTGTTGCTCTTCTATATAACACATGTAAAACACTTTTTAATCATTCAGAGCTACGGTTAGAGCTACTAGTTGGTTAAATTATACAATAATAGATGAAAATAATAGATGTGCACAAACATAAGTATTGTGGGTTGATGTAGGTTTTTGCTCCTCCGGAATAAAATTAATGCCTCATCAAATATCATTTTGAATTAATTGGACAAATAAAAAGTGATCAATTTTTTCAAACAAGAATCTGATGATACTGTAATGATTCTGAAGCTACTGTGCATTTCCAATAGTATATGTGATGTGAATTTGTGTATGTGTGTACCATGCATGGCGTGTTTCTGTCCAGAGAGCAGTTTGACCAGGGCCCAGAACGCATCCTCTTCATTCATATAGATCAGGAGAAGAGCTGTGATCTGACTCATTCCTTGACAATAACCCACCTCCTACACAAACACACAAACATTTGGTTCCAAAGAACTAAACCATATTGGTGAGGTAGAAGCTTCAAAAGGAACAATAAGAGGTGAAAGCTCAAAAAGAAGTCAAGTCTGTGAGCATCATTACAAAGAACAGAGTAGATCATGTTTAACCTAGGCAAGTCTGACTAAGCTTTCACAATGTTATCTTTGGCCAGTTATAAAGAAAACATCTTCATGCTGATTCTAAAACTGAAGAACGGCCAGCAAACCCTAGATTTCTGATGTTCAAACCAAACTACAACTATTCCCTAAAGATATATCCTGTTTTCAGTAATGGAGCAATTAAAATAGTTTGGCACCAATGTTAGTACTTTTATTGTATAAGAGCATCTGCTAAATGACAAAGTAAATCTAGTCACTGAAATATTCTAAGCCGTATCATTTTATCAGAATCTGTTCCAGAAGTACTCAGAAGCTACTCTGAAAAATGACTGAATATTAAGCAGGCTGTCCAGTCACAGTTGAAAAGATTTTAACTGGCTACTTAAATCTGGTTAACTAGCTTCAAGTTCAAACCATCCCATAGAAATATTTATTGATGCCTCTGCCTAAAAAGCTAGGATGTTAATGTATTATGATTTTACATATTGTAACCATTGCTTCAATTACACATGAAAGATTTTCATAATATGTACATATTTGCAGCACATTTACCATTTGGTACAAAGTTGGTACATGGTGGGGATGAATATAGAAACAGAGATATGGTGATATTTTGACTACAGCCTTCTTTGCCATTTAATTAGCAGTGCATTCTCAGTTGACATTAACATGAGCCCACAAATGTCAATAAATTACACTTTTTCGTCACTTATATCCATTCTAGGAAGAATATCTCTGGTGTTTGTTTACATAGCTACTGAACAAAAAAATAGGACAGTGTGTTTACAGGGTTCAAATGTGACACTAGTGCTTTCTTCCCTTTTAATTGTTCAAAAACAAAATCCGGGTACCTATTACGTATTGTGAAAATGTCCAAGTGTTATGATATTACAATTCTTGTAAAACACAGTTCTAAATGAGAATGATAATGTGATTAAAACAAAGCTATGAGCTATATGCAGCAACTCACCCTATTGTACATAGAGTACGCCGCAAGGACGTGGAACAGGTCCTGCTGCCTGTAAGCAAATAAACACACACATGCACACACATTTTATTAAACAACCAAGATAGAACTGATTTCAGCAAATCACTGCCACTGTTAGAAAGTCTCAAAATACTGTTTGAGAAGGCCAGATCATACAACTTGTGAACACAACTGGCCTAAATCTAAACTATATCTAATGTAAACTGCTGCTAAACTAAACAAAGGATCTCCCACACCAGGCATACAGCAGTCAGTTCCATCGAGGTATGTGTTCTACAGAACGAGCATCAGATATTTTCCTCTACACTTAATCTGGATAAATAGTAGGCGGCTGCCAGTAACTGGGGGTATTTTCCACAACAAGATGGATGTGGTACTTACTTCTGAAATGTTCATTTTGAAAAGAAAGCCGAACTTTTAAATTGTGGGTTTATTAGAATATGTTGCATGGATCTCACATCACTAAATCAACTACAACAGAAAAGTGAAAGAAAAATATCATAAGTAATTAAAAATATCAGCGCTCAAACTGAGCTCAAAATCAATGACTAAACATGAAGCTTGTGTGAAACAGCATAATATAAATACTGCTGACATATTTATGAGTTGTCATCTTCTAGGACTCCAGGTTTGGGTCTTTCTGACAGACTTTCTAACAGTGTCACATTTATAGTCTGTAGAAAGACACTGGCCAGTTTTCCTAATGATTTTTTTCATGTGATACACTCCTATTTCTCAAAATAAATACACTCCCCCCACCCCACTCTTTCAGCCATTCATCATGGACTTGGTCGTGGGCGCTCTCTGGCATTTTGCTGGTACAATAGAAGGAATTGGAAGTGACCAGCCTCCCTCGGAACTGACTCCGGTTACTGTTCCCTTCACCTTGAGGTACCAAAGATAGGTCATTAGCAACGCTGAAATGGCAACATCCCAGCAGGGTAGTAATGGGGGAGACCTAGCTAACAGACGGATTTGCCAAAGACTAGCTGGGGAGAAAACAAAAATAAGAAAATAAACTCGGTAAACGTATTTGGTCTGAAAAAGCTCTAATCTTTACGAAAATCCATTGGCATTCTGTGGGCAAACTCCATTCAATTGGCATCAATATATATTCTAACAGATATTTGTCCCTTTCCTGGACACATCATTCTCTCTCCTCGTCACTCATGCCCACCTGAAAACACAATAGCCAGCCACTTCTGTGTTTATTAAATGTCAAGTGTCAAAACCACTTCTGGAACACAACATGTGAACTTGACACTGGCATTAAAACATTGAACACAAAAACACAAAAACAGGACAGCACTTTCCCCAGGGACAGTGTACAAGAATAACGTGCATGCTGTAAAACACGATTTCTGATCTCCTCGGATTTAAAGATCATTTTATTGAGTGCATGAAATGTGTTTCTCTATGCATTTGATATGTGGCTAAATAATCATGACATAGTTCTTACGCATGTCGTTCAGCCCCAGTGTGTGTGTTTGTACAGTTCGGGCCAGAAGGATTTGGACATTGCCTAATTTCATATCCATTATCCTGGTATGCTGGTAGTTAATTACAAAATTGCATCAATCAAGATGTGACAGAGGTATAGTCTTTAATTTATTGGGCTTAACAAATACACTGCATTAAGCTTTCAGGTATTACAGCCATTTTGCAAAATCTCTTCATTTAAATGTGTTTTTTTAATTGGACAAAAATCATTTTCAGTGAATGGCTGCCTGAACTCTGGAATACATGGCCATCACCAAATGCCAAGTTTCCTCCCTTGAAACGCTTTGTCAGGCCTCCTTCAGTGGCTGTTTGCTGGCCTTTCTGTTTTGTCTTCAGTAACTGAAAAACTCTCTTGGGTTGAGATAAGGTGACTGACTAAGCCATTGAAGTTTATACCATTTTTACACCTTGAGACATAACTCTCTCTCTGGTAGGTGTATTACATTTTTCAGTGTCATGACGCCCTCCTCACTTACACTGACACCTCTTTGGAACATGTTGAGTTCCAGTGAAAAGTCGGTGCTTTGAATCAACTCCAGGCCTTTTATCTACTTAACTTTCATGGGATATCTTGGGAATGGGCCTCATCTGCCCATGAAATTGCTCGTTAGTCACTTTCTGTGAGGAATGGCTGTAATTTCAGAAAGCTCAATGCAGTATATTTAAAGATGAAAGTCTATATTTGTCACATCTTGATTGCTTAATTTTGAATCCTTTGTGGTGATATACAGGGGAGAACATTATAAAAACTGCATCGATGTCCAAAAAGAATTCATTGTGTGGGCCTGTGTGTGTGCAATCACCCACTTGACGTCATAGCGGCGCATAAACATGATGTGATCTCTGTAGGTTCTGTTCACATCCAGATCGATCTGACGTATATCAGGAGATAATTCTTTAGCCCTCATCTTCAGCTTCTGCAGAGAATGAGAGAGAGAGAGAGAGAGAGAGAGAGAGAGAGAGAGAGAGAGAGAGAGAGAGAGAGAGA
>JBBMFX010007115.1:0-13149 GCA_037832545.1 Rhabdalestes septentrionalis | reverse complement strand
AACCGATAACCGATTATGGTAAAATGCTTAAATATCGGGAAAAATATCGGTAAACCGATATATCGGTCGATCTCTACAAATAACCCATCATTACCACCTAGTTCATGAATGCATTACATGTCCAGCACTGAAAAAAGACTAAGAACACGAAAGTGAGGCTACAGTTTGCACAATAGACTGGAAAAACGTGGCCTGATGTGATGAGTCTTCATTTCTGGTGCAACATTCAGATGGTAAGGTCAGAATGTGGATCCATCCTGCCTTTTATCAGCTGTTTGGTTTTGGTGGTGTGACAGTTTTCTTGGCACATTTTGGGACAGAACATTAAACTCCGACCCAAACATTGTTGCTGACCATGTTCGTCCCTCTATGACAACAGTGTTTCATCTTCTGGTGGCTACTTCCAGCAGGATAATGCGCCATGTCACGTAGCACCTTCCGTTTAACCTTCTCTTTCTTTCGTCCTTTTCACAGGTTCTTCTCACGTTGTGACTCCAACCAGCCTGCTGGAGGACATCCGTGACCTCAGCAAGAAGCCCGTGGAGAGTTTCACGATAGTGGACGAGGTGACCAGCTCCTGAGCTCCAGCCTGGACCCCTCAGCGCCCCCCTATTGGTTCACTCCTGCCTTCTTTCTCTCGTCTGCTCTCTTCCTCCCTTCCTCAAAGCACACAGCACTCGACCTGTACAACGCAGGACTAAAGGGAACTAGTATTTAATCAGTGTGTGTATAAATTAATGGCAGAGGGTTGCAGGCCTTCTCACATTTCCGCTGGAGGCTGTCCTCTGTTACCCCTGGCTCGGGTAAGTAGGGCTCATTACCTGGCTCAGGTGTGTGAGCTCCGACAGAATGAGAGCAGCGACCGGCTCCGGACCCCGAGCTCTCTAGCGCTGCTCCATAACCTCTTCATACTTCAACAAACATCATTCCTACCAGTGTAACTTCATCAGGACATGCGAACTGAACAAGTTTATACATTTAAATGCATTAGATAAGCCAGGGCGTGCTTCGTTCTGAGGCAGATGACAAGTAATGGAATCTTACAGTCTGTACTGTGGAAAACGCATTCCTAAACACCTGAACTCCAACTGAAATTGCTTTACAGCTTCACAGTCGTTTAAGAAGTACAGCTTAACCATGCAGCCATGGGGGGAAAAGAGACTGCATAATTATTTTTTTCTGTTTTTTGCTTTTGTAGTGTGAGTGTGTGAGTGTGTGAGTGTGTGAGTGTGTGAGTGTGTGAGTGTGTGAGTGAATGTGAGTGTGTGAGTGAATGTGAGTGTGTGAGAGTGAATGTGAGTGTGTGAAAATGTGTGTGTGAAGAGTGTGTGTGTGTGTGTGAGAGAGAGAGAATGTGTGTGTGTGTGAGAGAGAGAATGTGTGTGTGTGTGTGTGTGAGAGAGAGAATGTGTGTGTGTGTGTGTGTGTGAGAGAGAATGTGTGTGTGTGTGTGAGAGAGAATGTGTGTGTGTGTGTGTGAGAGAGAGAGTGTGTAAAAAAATGTGCAGCTCACTAGTGTTTATACACTATTGACCAACACTTGACTCAAAATTTCCAAACCAAAACATTTTTGGAGGAAATACAAAAAAAATACAAATAAATATTTTATTATACCATGGAAATGTTAACCTACACATCACCCCTACATTACTTTACAACTGCAACAATTAAAACGGATGTTAAGAGCAGAGTGTGTGTCTATATGTGACACTGGTTCATCCATCAGAAACTGAATCAGGAGTGAAGCTGCTGGAATACAGACCATAGAAAAGCCGCTCTACACACACACACACAAACAACTGCACTCACAACACATGGAGGCGTTTCTTATTTTTACACGTACATTGCGATAGTTACAAAAAAAATAGACACCTGTGCATTTTACACACACGAACAAACTGTAAAAACTGAACAGAAAGAAGGGAAAAGTGGTCTCGTTTTCCCCCAATGGCTGTTTGCGAAAGATTTCAATTACTTTGTTTGACTGGTGTGAAGAAGGCCGTGAAGCACAGCATTTCTGATCACTAATGTAAGTGTAGATAGTAGAGATGGACTATATTAGTGACCGCACTGTCTTAAACTCTAGGAATTTTCTAAAACTATTAGGTTCTATATTGATTTGAAATTCAAATTTCACATTTGAATATATTTGTTACTAAACTGCATGTTTTTTCCTATGTAGTTAAAACACCCAAGTGCAGATCAACTATTGCCTTAGTCCTCAGAAAAGGGCCGTTTAAGAACATTTCACCACAGTTCCGGGCTTCATTCATGAGTTATCTGTCGTTAAAGAGAAACTCCAGTGTTTAACAGCTGCATCACTATTGTAGGACTGCCATAGGCATGTGAAACCCACAGAAGCCAAATATCAGTCACTTCTGCACTCTAGATGGCTTGGACGTGTTCTGTAAATATTAGTGGCTTCTGTTAAAGGAATGGTTTGTCAGAAACCTTCACATTTTCTCACTTTACCCACATGCTGTCAATTAATAAAAACATGTTCGGAATCTAAATTTTGCTGCGTTAGAGCTGAAGCTACTAACTGATAACATTACTAACAAACGCAAAGTCGACTGTTACTCAAAAATACACCCCAAAACTTCACTCGACCTACTCGAACTTTGTAGCTCTTCTTCGAGAGTGACTTCAGTGTTTGTTAGCCTTGCAGCTAGCAGCTAGCAGCTGGCTTAAAGAAAACACGCCTTCGTTGATAATTAGCGATTTACGGAAATAATTTTTTGGACTGAACGGTGCCTTTACGTGTATTGTGAGTCAGCGGATGCTTTTGGACAAAGAAACGAACTGAAACCAGTGTCTGTGCTACTTGTAACAATAAAGGATTAGCCGGTAGAGATCCCGAAAGCCTCAATCAGGACTGGCTGCAGCTGAATGCAGTTTTTAGGACTGTAGGAACAAACCGCGGCTGCTTAGAAATCTACATTATGCATTTGTATCTGCGAAACACGGGAGCTGAATAAATTAGGTCGTTTGTGGTACCCTCAAACAACTTGGCTTGTTACCTGTAGATTTTAATCAACTTGCTTTAATAATACAGTCACCTGACCATTTACATCTACAGCTTTTGGCAGGTGCACACACAGTCTAATCTTGTTAAAGGTGTAAGTGAATGTAGTCTTGGCCAAGGGCTCGTATTGGTGTACGATGGGAGTACCTACTCAAACCGTGTCTTGGTATCAGGATTAGCCGCTCCCAACGCGTCTGATGAACGCCGGACCTTCACTTGTGTGCCTTAGCGTGGAAAGAAAGTGCCTTGCTGAGGTAAATGCGTATTAATTTCTCGCTGCGTGTCATTTCTCGCTTGTTCTGCATTCGCAGATATCAGCCCATGTATGGTTTTTGTAACTAATGTAATTACTTGAGTAACCTGCTCGGACGACTGACAAATAAACGAATGAAGTGGTTCAGCTGTCACGAGTGTTGTCGTTATTAAATCATTTTTATCGAGGGATGTATGTAACAAAGTTTTAAAATGTATTTGTAACAAAAAAAAAGATAATTTTAAAGATCTTTGGCCATACACATCAAAATATGATGACCTTGTGGTTATGGAGTTGCCCCTGTGAACAGAATGTCATGGGTTCGAGTCCCAGGACTGCTAGTTGCACCACCGAGGTAACTTTGAGCAGGAGACGTCCCTACACATTGCTGCTCGGGCGCCCCCTGTTGGTTGCAGCCCACTGGTTCACTTGGTGAATGGGTTAAATACAGATAAAGAATTTGCGGTGGTGTGGGGACAATTTATTATTCACTTAATGTTGGATTGATCTCATTATTAATACGCTTTCGAGCAGCACACTATATATATATATATATATGTGTGTGTATATGTATGTATGTATGTATGTATATATATATATATATATATATAACACGTGTATGTTTGTGTGTATGAATATGTATATGTATGTATTTGTGTGTATATATATGTGTATATATATGAATGTGTGTGTGTGTGTATATAGATATATGTATATAATTTATTTCTTTATTTTATGGATTTTTTAAATTATTATTATTATTGTTATTATTATTATTTGTAAGCTGGCAAGGAAATGTCTAGTAATCATACAAACTTCTCAGAACAGGCCTACATTCCTGTAACAGGATTTTTTCCACAGCACATCATGTTCTAGAACCGTCTTTCATGCTCTCTTATCGTACAGAGCAGGAATGTCTCCTCAATAGCCCGCGCATAAAAGGTGGTGTTTGGTTTGCTGGATCTGGCCCTGTAGATGTGCATGTATCGCATGACGAGACTTTTATAATAGGAGGGCACTTCTCCCAGCAGCACACACGAGAAAGGCCCGTGTAAAGCAATCCGCCCCTTCTTCTCACGCGGAAATATGTGGCGTGTTGACAGGCTGTATATGGTGACTGGGTGTGATCCACGCCTGAATGCAGTTTCTGTACGTTAACACAGTTCGGAGTGATTAACAGATAACCTGATCTGTGGTTCCTGGGTGGTTTATGGCTATGGCTGGCAGTATCTGTGGTAAAATCAAGATGTTTGGGCTCCACCTAGTGGTCCAACGTTGAGACCTGCACTAGCGCTCATCAGCTACACAATATGAACAAAAGTATTGGGACACATCTCTTTTTCACGATTTGGCCTAGATCCTTTACTGTCCCCCAGTGAGGGACAATATTAATGCTTCAGCAGAGTAAGACATTTTGGACAATGGCATGCTTCCAATTTTGTGGATCCAGTTTGGGGAAGAACTTTTTCTATTCAAACTCATCCAACTATCGCTATGGAGCTGGGAACTAGACATGCTGGAATAGAAAATGTTTCTCCCCAAACTGGGTCCACAGAGTTCGTTCAGATTCCAACAAAACTACCTCTACTCACTGAAACACAATGTACCTCAAATGTCTAACTCTACCTTATGTCTAACTCTACCCTAGAAATATGACAAACCCCATTCATTTGTAAACCGACCCCTAAATCTTGCCTTAAAATTTGATTTCAATTATGAGTGTGAAACCGTTTAATCCGAAACATAAGACATTAGTTCAGGATGTTTTGTTATTTAAGGTGCAATTTTTAAAAAGTAAGGGAACATTTCAGTAGTTTTAACACTTAATCGGCCTTAATCTGTGCACTTTTCCTCCTAATTTTCCTTAATTTCCTGGAAAATAAAGTAAAAATTAAGGTAATTTTAAGAGGTAAAATTAAAGGGTTTGGTTTCGTATTTGGCCGTCTCTTTACTGTGCCTACCAGAGGAGGATGGGTACTCTCTCTCTGGATTAGAAGAGGCTCGGAACCGGAGCTTTGCGGCAACATTGGTTGAAAAAAGCGCAACATAAATAAAATGAACATGAATTGGTTAACAGCAGCTTGCAAAAGTGTAAATGTTCATGTTATATATTTACATGCTTGTACTTATTTCCAGTTTCTATTGTTTTTTAAACTAATAAAAAGTATACTGTCCATATTTTCCTGAGATTTTGCAACAAAATGCTTCCAGACATCAGATCCTTGGTAGGGCCGCTTTCACAAAGCTTTTATGACGTCTATACCCTCGCTACGAACTTTTGCGGCAATTCCGTATTTTGAGACAGCTGGTGGTCTGTAGTCAGGGAGTTGTCCCTGCGGTCAGAATGTCGTGGGTTTGAATCCTAGTTCAAACAACCCGAACTCATCCAGTCACGACAGTTGTCTTGGTATGCTGAAACAAATAAGATCGCCCTTCACTAGAAGTAGGGACCTTGCCCAAACCCCGAAAAACAGGTGTCCCAGTACTTTTGGCCACACAGTGTATCTTTACACGATTAATCTCATTACGAGATGTCGTGTGATGAGGGGTGTCAGAGGCCGGTATTCAGAATTTGTGGGGACACAGTGGCGGGGTTCTGGGGGACTTATCCCTGATTTATTCTTTTAGTTCTGGGCAAATCAATATTTTTTATGAATTAGATGCGATTTCCTGCATTATGGTGTATTTTTAATAGGTTGTTCAATAATTTTCCCCACAAAAGTGACAGGTTTAGAGGTGTAGTGACTACTTTAGAGACAGATTCAACAATTCGTCAAGTACTCATTAAACTAGTCCATATATTTATCAGCCTGTTTTTAAACCCACTGCTATGCCTAAGATAAAGAATTTAATTCGACACAATTTATCACCAACCATGACTTTATGGGTGCATTTTTCTTTTCTTTTTTTGACTTACATTCTGCCCCTTTGTAAATAATTTCCTAATGTTCATTGTATCTGGGGAGGGAGCAAATATTGCAAACAATTGCTCATCAACCAAGAATACCCTAGGTTTACTGTTTAAGTGCCTAAATAATGCAAAGCTTACTCCCTAATATTTCTTTGTTTATAAGAGCATTCATTTAACGTGCCTAGGGCAGTGGTTTCCTTTGTTTACTGACCTACAGATACAAACACACACAGTTCACCTCCAGCACCTGCAGATAATTTATTACTGACCCACAGATTCACACACACAGTCAACCCAAGTCTCCCGGACGTTGCGGGAGTCTCACGCATATTGATAGCGGCTCCTTGATGCCCGCAAATTGAGTAAAATATCCCGGAAACTAGAGAAAGCAAACAAGAACATGCATGCGAGACACAAGCATAAGCCTAGCGCACTTGAGAAAAGCGCGAGCAGAGAGAGAGAGAGACAGAGAGACAGACAGAGAGAGAGAGAGAGAGAGAGAGAGAGAGAGAAAGAGAGAGAGACAGACAGACAGGTAGGTAGGTAAGTAGGTAGGTAGGTAGGTAGGTGGGGGGGCTCCCTGAAATTACTTTCTGCAAGTTGGCATGTCTGCACACATGAACAGATGCTGTACTATTTCACTGCCTTAGGTCAAACTTTTTTAATGGTGATGTGAGAATGTTTGTGAACCCAAATATGTTCAAGATTCTTGATACATTTGACCTTATGTCTTCAGAGTCTTCGATTTAGCAGTATCTATATTACAATGCTGTATATGCCAGACACACCAATAAAAAGCCGAGAAACAATGATTGACGTTAAAATCAGCCAATCGTATTCGAGAGTGACGGCGCGTCTTTTATAAATCCAGGTATCCGTTAAGCGTCCAAGTAGTTTCACTGGTGACAAGAGGAGATAGTTCCGAATTGTGGCCTTTTTTCTTCTAATATTAATTCATTCAAAATGAGGGAAATTGTTCATCTGCAAGCTGGTCAGTGTGGGAACCAAATTGGTGCCAAAGTAAGTTACTTTTAACTCGCAAAACGCAGTTAAGTGTTGTCTATGCACTGTGAATAACGGTCGTTTAGACGCTAGCAAAGCTGCTAGTTATTTTTTTTTAAATCTGTGCTAGCTTTCTATGTAATGGTTAACTGCCTAGCACTGGACATTTATCAGCATAGTTATGGGGTTTCGAATTTTTTAAGAGATAACACAGAAACGTCTTTACGTAAAAATGTATAGGTCGAATATTTTTTTAGTTGTGGGATGTGAGCTGTAAATAACGGTCCTTATACTCTAGCGATGCTGCTAGTTATTTTTTAAAGCTGGGCTAGCTTTATGTTTCTATGTAATCGTTAACTGCCTAGTACTGGACATTTTTCGGCATAGTTATGTGTTTTCGAATTATTATGGAGACAAAAATACAAAAACGAATTTACATTAAAAGGTATAGGTGGAATATTTTCCTCCGTTGGACGTGAAATGCAAAACCATGAAAAACGTAAAAATGGTTTGATAGTTGAAAGGTGGTTTAATGGTCCCTTCACCAGTTTAGTATTGTAACTGGGGCCTGGGGTTCATTAACACCCTGTAATTGACTTAGTTTTGGGAGGTGATCAGTGATGAGCACGGAATCGACCCTACCGGTGCCTACCACGGAGACAGCGACCTGCAGCTGGAGAGGATCAACGTCTACTACAACGAAGCTTCTGGTAAATCGGACTTTTATGGCACTTCACCTTCATCAACCTGCAATAGGTTTTAATTTCGTGCTTCAAACGACCGTGTTAAACCCGTTGCTCGATAGGTGGAAAATATGTCCCCCGGGCTGTGCTTGTGGATCTGGAGCCTGGAACCATGGACTCTGTTAGATCTGGGCCTTTTGGGCAAATCTTCAGACCAGACAACTTTGTATTTGGTGAGTCTGAGATGCAGTACTATAATTTTGTTTTGCTTTGTAACTCTTTATCAGTCCACTGCTTATCCTCATTATAGTGAGTTTTTGTATTTGCATTTTAAGGAGCAGTAAGCTTAGTTGCTTAGAGAGGTAGGCACACTAACCTAGACTAAATGTCAAGCCTCTCGCCTCAGGTCAGAGTGGGGCTGGGAACAACTGGGCCAAGGGCCATTACACCGAAGGAGCGGAGCTGGTGGATTCTGTGCTGGATGTGGTGCGCAAAGAGGCTGAAAGCTGTGACTGCCTGCAGGGTTTCCAGCTCACTCACTCTTTGGGTGGAGGCACTGGGTCTGGCATGGGAACCCTCCTCATCAGCAAGATCCGTGAGGAGTATCCCGACCGGATCATGAACACCTTCAGTGTGGTGCCATCCCCAAAAGTCTCGGATACGGTAGTGGAACCCTACAACGCCACCCTGTCTGTCCACCAGCTGGTGGAGAACACAGATGAGACGTTCTGCATCGACAACGAGGCTCTGTATGACATTTGCTTCCGCACGCTCAAGCTCACCACGCCCACCTATGGCGATCTGAACCATCTGGTCTCCGCCACCATGAGCGGTGTGACCACCTGTCTGCGTTTCCCAGGCCAGCTGAATGCAGATCTACGAAAACTGGCAGTCAACATGGTGCCTTTCCCTCGGCTGCACTTCTTCATGCCAGGCTTTGCCCCCCTCACCAGCCGGGGGAGCCAGCAGTACCGCGCCCTCACGGTCCCCGAGCTCACTCAGCAGATGTTTGATGCCAAGAACATGATGGCGGCCTGCGACCCGCGCCATGGCCGCTACCTCACCGTAGCCGCTGTGTTCCGTGGCCGCATGTCCATGAAAGAGGTGGATGAGCAGATGCTCAACGTTCAGAACAAGAACAGCAGCTACTTCGTGGAGTGGATCCCGAACAACGTAAAAACAGCCGTCTGTGACATTCCTCCTCGTGGCCTTAAAATGGCTGCTACCTTCATCGGCAACAGCACAGCTATTCAGGAGCTGTTCAAGCGCATCTCTGAGCAGTTCACAGCCATGTTCAGGCGGAAAGCCTTCCTGCACTGGTACACTGGGGAGGGAATGGATGAGATGGAGTTCACAGAAGCAGAGAGCAACATGAATGACCTGGTTTCTGAATACCAGCAGTACCAGGATGCCACAGCAGAGGAGGAGGGTGAGTTTGAGGAAGAGGGCGAAACGGAGCTGGCATAAATAAATACCTTTATATGCCCAGAAATAATTGGTTCATTTATCTTATCAACTGTTTTCAATGGTTTTCCACTGTTTTAAGGTAAGATAATATATGACCAGTAATAAATGGTTCGTTTATTTTTTTCTCTTTACTGTTTTCACCTGTTATCCACATGTTATAAACCTGGGATCCACCTGTTTTCAACTGTTAACCCTTTGGATTTCTGAGTGTTCTAGTAAATGACCAGCTTTGATGGCATGTTTGATGTAAGTGTGTGGTTTATTTGGTTATGAGATTTCTCCAGTTCCTTAACAGCAACATAAATCTTACACCACTAAAATGATTCAGTTTGTCTCTGAGTATCGACACACCTGACCAAGTATATCCGCTTGTTTACACAAAAAAATGGAGGCAATAAAGATTACATCTTAAACTAATCACTGACAGACTTTAATAACTTATGCAATGGTCTCAGTTACCCAAGAAATTTGTGAGGTTTCTCTGCTTAGTTCCTGAAACTGAATCCCACTGGAACAGCTGTTCTTTTGTTTGGTGCTCAGTTTGGTAATTGGTGGCAAACTTATTGAAGTGTTTTTATATACATAGTGTAATACAGAGCTAATACATCATCAGGGTAAATCAAAATCTATCAAGAGTTTTATTTGTGTGCCCCTCTGTCTGGATCAGTAACACACCAGTTGTCAATTTTATGTTGTTTTAGCGTCAGAACAGTGTGAGAACCTGAGGTAAATATTAGGTGCTAAATGTATGTAAGAGTAGTGTCTAAATGTTGTTTAAATGTGCAGAACAATCAACTGAAGTTACATAACAGGTAAACAGAACCTCCAAAATGTCTTGTACTTAAAAATGTACAAGACTGCAGCCCCAAAGCCTGACATGATTATTTGCTGGGTGTTTACTCATAATTACACATAAATACATACATACTTACATTACAACATTTGACTGATATATGTTCACACACATTAATTAATTAAAGGTTAAAACTGAGCTGAATTGTAAAGGGCATTAGCTGTGAACATGAAGAGCTTTTTGGGATTCGAAAGAGTCGACTCTTATCAGTGAGCCGGATCTAAAGTTCGTGAGTCCGGATCTAAATAGTGTGTGGTTCGGGACGCGGCCCGTCGCTTTACATTGTTAGGAAATCGAGATCGCGTCGACTTGAGCCGGGCTGAAGGATTTGGAGCTGACAGAGTGTGGTTTGGGACCAGTACACGGAAATCGAGACAGAGTCGAAAGAGTCGGCTCAAATGGTCCAACCCCAGTGGTGCAGCTCCCTGTTCCGCCACTAGAGGGAAACCGCGTGTATAGCGCCTCCTGGACCCGCCGTTGTCAGGAGGAGACAGGTTCAGATCCACCAACACGGAATCATCTCTACGGGGGCCTGCACTGTCCTCTGGACACCGGGAGCAGCAGAGACCCGCAGTCAGATCTCGGACATCCTGGATCCGCGGTGAGTCCAGTTCTGGCTCGACAAGGGCCTGACTTCATTCTCAGACTGTGGGGAGCAGAGAGAGACGCTTCTCTGCTAAAGTCCGAGGAGTTGAGGAGCCCCTGTCCGGTCAGTGTGTTCGGAACTGGGTCGGGTGTGTGTTTGGAACCGGGTCGGGTGTGTGTTCCGAACAGGGTCGGGTGTGGTTTTTTTTGTGAGAGAGTTTATGAACGGGTCTGTGGTTGGGTGGATTCGCACATGCGCACTGAGCGCTCTGTCTGATGTTCATTCATGTTTTGCTCCTCAGGATCTGAGATCGTCCGCACACAGGCATGGTGAGTGTCCTACACACACTTACACACACCCTCACACTCACTCTCAGAACCACACACACGCTCTCACATCCAGACTCAGTCGCACCGAGTGAAAGGCCTTGTGTGTCACACACACACACAGTCACATGCATGGTCATGCACACACCCACACACTGCCATATTCTTATTTCATTTTCTTTCAAACACTGTGTCAGTCTCACACTCACACAAACGCTGACATAATCTTTCTAACGCACCGTCATAATCTTTTACATTGTGTCAGTCTCACACTCTTAAACAAACTCTCTTATATTCTGTCAAACACACTTTCCTACCCACACACACTATCATAATTTTTCACACCAACTGTAACCCTTATATGTGCACACACACAAATGCACACACTGTCACACACTCTCTTTCTCTCTCTCTCTCACACACACACACACACACACTGTCATTCTCTTACACAGATACACCCACTGTCACACTCTGTCACACTCTCACAAACACACACACTGTCATTCCCTCACACACATATACCCACTGTCACACTCTATCACACATGCACACACCCACTCACTCTCTTAGACACACACCCAGTGTCACACTTTCTCACACACACAGTCATTCTCTTACACATACACACACTGTCACATTTTCTCTCTCTCACACACACACACACACACACACACACACACACCATGACTGTCACTCTCATAGACACATAACCACTCTCACACTCCTACACAAACACACACGCTGTCAAACTTGAGCATCGCCAGTCTCACACACTGTCATCTACACAATCATGCACACTCTGTCTTTCACACACACAGTTGCACACAAACACACACACTGTCCCACCCTTCACATACACTGTCACACTGTCACACATCCCAGATCAAGTTTCTCAGCAAACACTCTGACAGGTTTTTGCAAACACAATATGTACAAAATGTCCATAAGTTAGTGGACACCTGCTTATCTAGTGTCTTCAAAGATTTGCTGCAGTAACAACCTTTCATCTGCTGGGAGCTCCAGAGGATGTTAGAACTTTGCTCTGAGGAGTTGGTTGCATTCAGCCTCTCTTTCTCTTTCTCAGCACGGACGAATGAAGGTGAAATCCACTGCTCAGCAGGAGGAGGAGAAGAGGAAGGAGAGAGAGAAGAAGCTGAAAGTGTACCTGACTGTTCGGGACACCGTCTTCAACAAGGTCTGTTGGACTAGAAAACGCCGGATTGGGTAGAAGGAGAAAAAAGTGTCCCCGTGCTGAGTCTCATCAATACTGTTATTGGATAAAACTAATAATGCAGGCCAGGCTTCAACCACACCATGTGATTCAGCATTAAATCTAATATACAGAGTTGTGTGATCACAAACTTTTCAGCAGAAACATGTTTGGAGTTCATATTTATGTTTATTAAAACTGGAGCTGCAAAGTCAATGTTACAAACAAACACTAGACGTCAGTATGTTTACGTTACATCCCACGAGGAGGTGGAGCCAAGAGGTCATGGGTTCGCATCCTACCTTCAGCAAACCACCACTGGGTCCCTGAGCAAGACCCTTAACCCCAAGTTGCTCCAGGGAGACTGCCCCCTGTAGATGGAATGGAAGTTGCTCTGGATAAAAGCCTCTGCTAACCACCGTAAATGTAATTAGGTGAATCAGCCTTGTGGATGTGGTTCAGAGCCCAGTATGACTTACTGTGAGCTCTAAAAACAAGAAGCTCTTTAATTCCGGTTCTTTTTCAGAGGAGTAACGGTGAGTTGGATGAAGAGGCGCTCCAGCTCACGCAGCAGCTGCTGTCCTCCAACCCGGACTTCGCCACACTCTGGAACTTCAGGAGGGAGATCCTGCTGCACCTGGAGACCGTGAAGTGAGAGAAGAGACACCTGAACACACACATCCTCTCTTTCACCAAATAACATGTAGTGAAACACACTCACACACTCTCTCTCTCACTCTCTCTCTCTCTCTCTCTCTCTCTCTCTCTCTCTCCCTCTCTCTCTCTCTCTCGCTCTCGCTCTCTCTCTCTCTCTCTCTCTCTCTCTCTCT
>JBBMFX010007096.1:0-13150 GCA_037832545.1 Rhabdalestes septentrionalis | reverse complement strand
TACATTATAATGAAATAATACAGAATAACCCACATTCAAAAGACATCTAATCATATTACGAAAATGAAAGAATAATTGCTCATTTTGCCTCAACAACGTATTATGATTAAAAAAATCAAATGCTTGATCCCGGCCCGGCCCGAGGACAGCGGTAGGAAATAACAGCCAGGGACCGCTTCCAGCGGGAAAACATAAGGCAAATATGTAGCTGTTTAAGTGACTCTTTGTGACAGTAATCTTGCTACAGCCAATGATTTTGTATTTGTAAGGACTGGGCAGGACAACTCAAGGCAAAAAGGATGGAATCACTACTCTAGCATGGGGATGTTCACTCCGCTTTTTCCATTTTTAACAATTGAAGATATGGTGCAAAACATTTTTGTTCAGTAGCTGAACATTTTGAAAAAAAGCTAATTTAGTTCGTTTGAGGTATGTTTTATAATGACTGTAATCCTCTTGTCTTGAAGACAGCCTCAGTCCTGGTCACAGATGCCCACGGCCCTCCGGGACTGATCTCATGATCTCCTGATGATCAGGCCAACACTTAGACCGTTACAGCTCTCGGGAGTTTTTCATCTTTTTTCCAGTAAACTAAGATTCCTTCTATATTTCAGGTACATGAACGAATACACACGGGGGACAAGCCTTACTGTTGTAACACACCAGGCTGTGGGAAGAAGTTTGCGACAGGTAGTGACCCACAGTTTCGTTTAGGCTTAAATAAAATGGGAAATGAAATGTCTTCCCCTCTAAAGACTCTAAGGTTACTCGCAGGGTTGTCAGTGCTGTGCTGTTATGATTTTTTTTAGGTTATGGCTTGAAAAGTCACACCAGGACTCACACTGGTGAAAAACCATACTGCTGCCCAGAAGTGAACTGTAAAAAATCTTTCAAGAACTCAGGGGACCTCCAAAAGCACACCAGAATCCACACAGGTACATTTATGAGCTACACTATATGGACAAAAGTATTGGGACAAACCTGTTTTTTAGGGTTTGGACTAGACCCCTTACTTCCAGTGATCTTAATGCTTCAGCAGAACAAGACATTTTGGACACCATGCTTCCAAATTTGTGGACCCAGTTTGGGGAAGAACCTTTCCTATTCCAGCAGGACTGTGTCCCAGTGCACAAAGCAGCTCCATAAAGATGTGGCTGGGGGAGTTTAGTGTGGAGGAACTTGACTGGTCCACACAGAGTCCTGACCTCAACCCCATCCAGCACCTATGTGATAAACTGGAATGGAGATTGAGATCCAACATCAGTGTCTGACCTCAAAGATGCTACAGAATGAAAGAACACAAATTCTCACAGAAACTCCAAAATCTTGTGGAAAGATGTCCAAGAATAGTGGAAGATGTTATAGCTGCAAAGGGGACCAACTCTATGTTAAAAATCTATGGATTTGAATGCCATGTTATTAAAATCCTAGTTGGTGTAATGGTCAGGTGTCCCAATACTTTTGGCCATATAGTGTACATGCTTCTGTTGTGAGGCTTGTACATTTTTGTGAATTACATTAAAGTCTCCCCTACAAGTGATTTTTTTTTTCTGCTTCCAGGAGAAAAGCCATTTCTGTGTCCTTATCAAGGCTGTGGGCGATCCTTCACCACCTCCAATATTTGCAAGGTACATGTCCGCACACACACGGGGGAGCGACCGTACCAATGTCCCGAGCCAGGCTGCGACCGGGCTTTTGCTAGTGCCACCAACTACAAGAACCACATAAGGATCCACACAGGTATTACTGCTTCGGGTCCTGATGGTGCTTATCTCACTCACGTCTCCACAGGACATAAAGCATTGTTTCTTTTTCTTTTCGTCTCAGGGGAGAGGCCGTACGTGTGCACTGTTCCAGGCTGTGAAAAGCGCTTCACGGAGTATTCAAGCCTGTACAAGCATCATGTGGTTCACACACCCTGTAAACCCTACCAGTGCAACCACTGCGGCAAGACCTACAAGCAGATTTCGACGCTCGCCATGCACAAACGCACAGCACACAATGACCCTGAGCCCACTGAGGAGGAGCAAGAGGGATACTTTGAACCTCCTGCAGGTCAGAATGCTAGTCTACTGAAGTCCAGCTGTCCAGTACAGTATATACATATGAGCCATATAACTGACCAATTGATCCAGGTTAATCTGGGCATTCACATCAAAATCAAATAAACTAACTTCCCCTCAATCTGCTTCTGAATTTGATCACCAGTAAGCAGGGAAAGCTAATAAACATGTGATCGTTTTATATTTACATTTATGGCTTTTGTCAGATGCTTGTATCCAAAGTGACTTCCATTCTCTAACTCCAGGGGGCAGTCTCCCGGGAACAACTTGGGGATTTCCCTTTCACTCAACATGAATCTTTATCATAACGTGCAGTGCAGCTTTTTAATTGTACTTTTTTTGGTTTGCTTAATGATGGGGAGCCTTTAACATCACATGGTTACGTGCTTATTGATTTTCTTTGCTTACTGTTAATCAAATCGAGAAACGGCTTTAGGCACAGACAACGTGTAATACATTATGATGTGGATAACTAATTTCATCCAAACACTCCAAAGATTCTTCTGAAGCACATTTGTCAGGTTACTTTTTTTTACTATATGATTTGTATGCTGTTTGCTGCAGAGAATACTATTTCAACCATCTGTGTACTTGCGTATGTGGCAGGGCTGAAAGTAAACTAAAATCAAACCCAAATCTAATACATCAGGTGTCTCATTTGCGTAAAACTTTCTTAAATACCAGCATCACAAGGACAAGCTCAGTGATAACTAACGCATTATATGAAATGTGAAAATGGCCCTTGTATGTGAAAATCAAGTTAATTGAATCTCCTCACTCAGAAGCCATTGACGACCCCTCCATAAACATCACCTCAAACAATGCAGCAGCCTGCACAGAGATGACCTCTGTGACCTCTGACTTCACAGGGCACGAGCAGGTCACCCTCATCACACAAGATGGGACACAGCAGGTGTGTGTTATTCCTAAATTGACAATTTTAAAATTACTACATTGCACTGTAATTTAATTATAGATATTGTATTACTTAACACATATTAACACATTGTAGGCAATCAGTGATACCATCACCATGGTCACCCAAGATGGCAGTATGATTACTCTTCCTGCCAGTGAGTCGGTGCTGTCGTCCGGCGAGGCATGTGACACTTTACTGTCATTAATATTTCAAAATCGACCTCCATAAATCTATTTATCTTTGAATTTATCAGTAAATTCTGACAGTGTTTGATTTTCCATGCTTATTGTGTTTTGATTTGTAGGTGTTAACTACACGGTGTATTGTTTGTTGTTTTTTCTGCAGATGACCATTATGTCACCAGGTTTAGCGTCTGTACAGGGCAGTCAGGATCCACACCCAGTTACTCTTCTGGCCACTTCTAATGGTACACACATCGCTGTAGAGGTAATATTACACTTTACAAACACAGTGGTGGCTGCCAAACTCTGGGGAGACTTTATGTTTCCAGTTTAGTGTGGGATATGGAGTATGTTCAGTTTAGTTTGGGATATGGAGTATGTTCAGTTTAGTATGGGATATGGAGTATGTTCAGTTTAGTATGGGATATGGAGTATGTTCAGTTAAGTATGGGATATGGAGTATGTTCAGTTTAGTGTGGGATATGGACTATGTTCAGTTTAGTATGGGATATGGAGTATTTTTGTCAATTTAATGTGAAATATGGAGTATTGTCAGTTTAGCATTAGATGTGGAGTATTGTCAGTTTAGCATTGGATATGGAGTATTGTCAGTTAATGTGGGATATGGCGTATGTTTATTTTACTGGGGGATATGGAATATGTTCAGTTTAGTATGGGATATGGAGTATTTTCAGTTTAGTATGGGATATGGAGTATGTTCAGTTTAGTATGGGACATGGAGTATTTTCAGTTTATATAGAGTATAGCACAGTCCTGGGACACCCATTTAATGTCTTTAAGCTTGTTTTCCGTGCCATTATAAAAGATTAAACATGACATTCAATCATATTTCCTGAAACTGCAATACTAAATATAATCAGAGGGTAAGGGCTGGTGTGTTGATTACTATTGTTTTCTAGGTCTCATTAATAGTGGCACATACAAAGGTGTCAAATTCCTTTCTTTTAACGTAGGAAGCAAGGTCCACTTAAGCAGTGTCTTTTAATCATGCCCAATCAAGCCGCTCATTTGAAGCCATTGAATCTCAATGAGCCACCTGCAGTTTAACATGTAGTTCAGTAAAACATGTAGTGACTTGTCATAAATGCATTTTATTTATATTGTCTTTCAGAGCATTGCTGATTTAATTCAATGCATTTATTATTTTTCCTGCAGCTCAGTGACCATACCTCACTGGAGGAAGCTCTTCGGATAGCATCGAGTATGCATCAAGGAGACGCAGAGTGACTAAGAGACTCTGGATAGGCTTGAATAAGAGTGTTGGATATTTGATGGGGGGAAAAATATATGGATGTAAAACATACTGTTTTGTAAGCCTCAACCCATCCTAGTTCCTCAAAGGTTAAAAGCAGGACAACAATTCTTTGATTTTGTTTACAATAATATCATTCATATTTTTGATAACTGTGTGCAGATGTTACCAAAGCAGAATAAAGCCCAGTTTGGCTTTTTAAATAAAGAACTTGAAAAAATGTGACTGCTGGCTGTCATGTGATATAAATATTCTAAGAACTTTCTGTAGGGGATATGCTTCACACAAATAAGTTTCTCTTCACTGAGAATGCAATATGAAAATGAACTGAAAAGGCATGTTACAGGCGTGTTCAGGCATGCTAGTACAAAGGAATCATGTTTAAAATCCACTGTATAAATTAGGCATAACTTTAAATGTAATAGTTGCAGGTACATATAAATGAAATACAATGAAATGTTTTATTATGATCCTACTTTCAACCTTTCAGTTTTATTTAGGAAATTATAGAAAGTTTGACATTTTAGATGTATCAAGGATGAATAGAACTGTTCATGATTCCATACTATGACTGTTCAACCATGAAAAATAAGTTACAAAACTACAAAATGACTTTGAATTTGTATGTTAAACATAGCATTGCTGCTCCCAAATGCTTTTTTATTTAATATTATATATACATGTATGTGTGTGTGTGTTTGTGTGTGTGGAGGGGGGGGCGGTGTTTGATATACACATACTTTTCAGGTATGTTTGTTTAGGGCAGCAGAAATGCTATGTTCTATAAAATATCAATAGGTTAACATTAAGGGCATTACAAATAAAGCAAATTTAAAAATAAAGACAACAAAGCAAAACATTTAATTGATACTTGACTTCATTTATCTCCTTACGAATATAACGCTTGGCATCAAGAATAAACAAGATTGTCACGTCCAGCATTTGTTTATGTTGTCATAGCAACAAATATCGCCTTAAGGTTTCAGAGCAGCTGAAAAGTATTTTTCCAACAGCTTTGACGCACGAAGCCACGCCCTCCAATCAGCCAGCCTATCAGCACTCCTGCTCACGATTCAAATTGTGAGAGCTCGATCTGATTGGCAGATGGGGGAGGAACCTGTCCAATGGTTGTGTCTGAGGGGCGGGAACACTTCACAACAGCTGCATATACACAGAGCCTGGAAATGAGTGAAAGTGTTCTTACATCCAACATCTCGTCTTATTCACTGCTTATATTTACATACAGAGGATCGTTACGTATTGAAGTGATTTTTTATAGTCTGTATACGCACCTAATGATGAGAGGAGTTTGTCAGAAGCTGGATTTTGGCTCCAGTGATGGAGAGGATGAGGCAGGAGCTGAAACAGAGTCTTTTTTGCAGAAGGACACATGCCTGGACTTTTATGGTGTCCTTCCAATTCATGGACAGTCTGCAGGTTGTGGGATCTCAGGAGAATCTGAGGAGCATCTGCTCTCCACACAAACACATTGTGTGAGGGAGCACACACCCACCAAACTCAGCTTGACTCCTGGACCTCAGGGTCTCAGATCAGGATCTCCAGCACTGCCTTGTCCCAACTCCCTCAAAAGCCAAAGAAAATTTAAATTGTCGAGTAGAACTAGATCATCATTCAAGAGCAGGGTAATTACACTGTTATAAGCATGCATGCTTGTCTGAATATATCTGTTTTGTGTTGTGTTGTCATGTGTAATTGTTCAAATGTTAATCCTCTCTCCATAGCGTCTTGTGTTCGAACAACAGCCCTGGAGGACAGGCCTTCAGACACCAGCCACTAAAACCCAGCATAGACCCCAGCAGAGGAGCAGAACCCCTCTCTTCATCAATATAAACCCCTTCAGTCCAGACTCAGTGCTAATCCAGAGAGCAACCTCCAAGAGGACCAACCGCAAGAGAGGACACAGTGATGAGTAAGACAATACTTATTCTTAATAGGGAGGCAGAACTTCCATAAACTAAACTTAGAGTCTTATTTGAATTTTCCCTTCCACTTTAAGTGAATGAGTCACTCAGCTGTAACAAATCTGCCATGTAAGGTGGAACTTCAGACCTACAGAACAGTGTATTGAAATAGTAATTCTCAATAATATAAGAATATATTTAATAATAATTTTTAGTTTTTCATGTGATAGACTGAACAATTACAAAGTCATCAGGTTGCACATGAATAACAGAATTATATTTGTACCAGCAGATGATGAAAACTATTGGTCTTGGACAGAAGTGCAGAATTTACTGACTGTTTTAATTTGATATTGATCTTTTTTTATCCTGGAAGAACAGAATTTTAAGAATGATAACAGGTTGCTGAGCTAAAATATCTGCATGTTATTGTTCATTATTTGGCAAGTGATATTAGTGTAATTACTAAAAAACTGAAAGCTTACAATTTAAAACACCTTCCTAATCCATAAGGTAAGATCACCATTTATTAGTCCCACGGGTGAGAAATTTGCATTGATTAATAAATATCATCGTAAAAATAATAGATATATTTCGCATAATTACAATAGAAAATTAGCCACAAACACGTACAGTGAAAAGGTCATATCAAAGGTCATTAAACAGATTAAACAGTGCCACACTGATGAAGCTCTGAGGAGAAGGAAGAGCAAATGAAAAGGTATTAAAACGGAGTGTTTTTAAGTGTCCTGATTTGGGATGGAGGATGAATGTGAATGCAAGTCCCATTTAAAAGGTAATAATTAATCCCAAAAGCAAGCTCCAAACACAAGAAAAACAGGACACGGTCCAAAGAAGGGATCCAGAATATCCAGACAGACAGAATATGCAACACATAGTGCAGTATGACATGGTGTAAAGCACAGTTCATGGTAAGAGGAGAGTTAAGAAGGTCCTTAAACATGACCATGATTACAAACACAGGGGGGGCTATGAGTAACATACACCTGAACATAATAATAACAGGGCAGGGCCGGAGTCAACACGTGGAAAAGTCACATGGAAATGCATGAGGGGAACAAAAATAAACCCACAACAAGGAACAGAGACCGACTGAGAGCTGAGACTGAGTTATGATAAGGATGTGTAATAAAATAATAAAAATATAAAGATGTGAACCAGTGTTCAATAGACACGTGCTCATTACATTTATTAATGCAAAACGAATATCACCTGATTCCACACATGCCTGAGACAGACATCACATGGTCTTTATGTTTTTTCTTCTTCTTTTTTACAGGTTGTGTGAGGATACAAGTGATGCTGAAGAGGAATTCCTTCCTCCATTAAAGGTAATTCATTTATGTAGGGGGACCAAACGTCCGTTTTTCCCCGGACATATCTGTTTTTCACGTCCTGTGAGTTTCTTTTTCGCGTCCGAGTTACTTTTTAGAAAGTGGGGAAATGTCCTGTTTTTTTATTACCTTTCATTGGACCATTAAATTGACCGGCACTAAGGTGCCCTGGTTTTCCAAACCCAATTGATGTTCACCCTAATTTATGTAAATAGTGTTGGTATGTTGTTGTTGCTTTGCACTTCTCTACAGTAACACACTCAACTTTCCTGCTCCGTTCACAGAGGAGAACATTTGCTGGGGGTCACACTTCTCGCTATTTGTCCGAGTTCCATGAGCTGGAGCAGGTCGGCTGTGGAGAGTTCGGAGCTGTTCTCAAATGCGTGAAAAGACTAGATGGTTGCATTTATGCCATCAAACGCTCCAGGAAGCCCTTGACAGGTTCTCTGGAGGAGTAAGTAACATTTGTCATTCTCAGTTGCAGAAAACTGATTTGGTAGCATAGCAATAAGCATCTGTTTTGTGACCTGTGGCTTTTTATTATGTAGAAACTTGACAGTATAGCATAATTGCTGTAGCATAAATTGCTATATAATTAAATCTAATACCTGTAGAATAGCAGGATCAGTGGTAAAGTATTTCAGCCAAACATGTTAACATTGCTTATGGTAAATTGAAGCCAGAGGTCTACATGTTGCCATGGGTAGGATGCTAATTTATAGCCATAGGAATTCATTCACTGTTAGCAACATTAGCATTTGAACTGTTGCTTTAAGCCTCTGACTAGGTGAAACCTGGTTCTCCTCACAGACAGGCGGCCCTGCGGGAGGTGTATGCTCATGCAGTGTTGGGACAGCACCCTCATGTGGTGCGGTATTACTCTGCATGGTCAGAGGACGAGCACCTGATGATACAGAATGAGTTCTGTAATGGTGGGACGCTCTCAGACCTCATCAAGGAGATCCAACTCTCAGAAGCTCGTCTGAAAGATCTGCTGCTGCAGGTCTCCCGAGGCCTGAAGTTCATCCACTCTGCTTCCCTCGCTCACATGGACATCAAACCTAGTAAGTCCTGTGGATCTGATTCATGTATTTTGAGAGGCCCCATGCGTGATAATTAAAGAATACATTTTAAAAACTCACTCAGTCCATTTTTGTGACTTCTGGGTAACACTACTGTTGGCATAATTTTATATTTCGGCTATATGTGTAACGGTATAACTGACCAAAACTCACCCAGTCCTGCATAATACAGAGTACAAGATCAGGTGAATTTCCAAAACTCACTCAGTTAGCAGTCATTGACTCTATGTCATGTAGTAGGATATGCATATTAAACCTGTATATAATTTTATGACATGAAATGTCAATTTACTTCAAACTTGTTTGCATTAATTGCACTTTAGAAACAGGTATTAAAAAATCACAAGTAACTGTAAACTTTCCTGTAGGTAAAAGTAGTAAAATGTTTCCCTAGTAAAATAAATGCTTTTTACTGAGTGAGTTTTGAAAATTTGCTCTTCAATTCATACCTGGTCTTGGGTACAACATCACTGGGCCTCGCATAATGTATTGCTTTCTGTAATGCGTCTTATTCTCTTAATGTGTCTCACTATAAAGCATGTTGTCCTTTCTGTTTGCAGGTAATATATTTATATCGAAAGGAGGCATGGCTCATGGCAAATGTGTGGACGATGATGGAACAGATGCTGATGTTGTGTACAAAATTGGTGTGTGTTAGAATTTCTCCATGAGACGTGAGAATTGCAAAGTCGTTTTAAGAAACAAGGGTATAATAATGGATCTTAATTTAGCAGATATGTAAATATAAACATTTTTTATTTTACAAAATACATCTCTGATCTAATCAAAGATTACAAAACTGTAAAGAGAATAATTCAGGTTTGGTGTAGAATGTGCCATTTTAGAGAGTCTTGTTGAATTGGAATTGTTCACAATAGTGGTGATGGGAACCAGTAGGGCATGCTAAGACTTTTTTCTGTTGTTGTTATTATTATTATTATTATTATTATTATTATTATTATTATTATTATTATTATTATTATTATTATTAACAACAAAAATATTAATTATAATATTATAATTATAATTATTATTTTACCTTAGATATAAAACTAATAAGACAGTCTATGTTCTGTTTATTTTGCATATTAAACACAATTGCTTAATTGGTGTTATAGTTATATTCGACATTACAATCCCTTGTTACTTGTATCACTACCACTGTAAGCTGATTTCTCATCAAACCAGTCTGAATGTCTCAGTCACACAGAAATGTGAAAAAATGGTGGAATGTACAAAAAATTTTGTATCTATACTTTGCACATATTTAATAGTCAAATATATATGTATTTAGTGCATGCATTTTATTTCCTTCTTATGTTGTATTTTGCTTTTATTTTAGTTTATTTGCCTTTCTTAATTAGATCAACTTCCCTTGCTTGGCCTACAAACTTTCCAATTATATCTGAGTTTCCCGTAGCTTTGGTGCTTTGTCAATCAACTGGATTTCTACAATCACTGACGTTAAACCTTTTTCTCCATCAGGGGATCTCGGTCGTGTGACTCGTGTGAGCAGTCCCAAAGTGGAAGAGGGAGACAGAAGGTTTTTATCAAATGAGATCCTGCAGGAGGTAAAAGCTCAAACCATACGAGTCTATTTCTATTGTTTTATCTTTTTTATGTGTAACTGACCATACCTGTTTTTCAGGACTACCGCGATCTTCCTAAAGCAGACATTTTTGCCCTGGCACTCACAGTGATAAGTGCCTCTGAGGCCAGAACGTTGCCAAAGAATGGGGAAGAATGGCGCCGCATACGACGAGGACAACTCCCACACATGCCTCAAGTGCCCTCACCAGATTTTCTGCATTTGCTAAAGGTTTGTTGCTTTAAATACAGCGTGTCTCTGAGTCGGGTCGTGTGCAAACATGTTAAATCAGAATCAGAATCAGTTTTAATGGCCAAGTATTCTTGCAGATACAAAGAATTTTCTAATGACTTTTGACTAATGACTTTTATTTACCACAGCTGATGATTCACCCTGACCCGGCCTGCAGGCCCTCGGCGGCGGCCCTCACCAAGCACCCCGTCCTCCTGGCCACCTCCACACTGGGCACCCACGCACTGCGGGAACAGCTCCATGCAGAGAAGTCCAGGAACGCTTTATTGCTAAAGTAAGTGGTGGAATCTCTGAAACACATAAGAAGTCACACACAGAGGAGGCTGTAGCTATTTTGACCAAGCAGATTTTTAGTATCTGAAAATATTGTGTAACTGTACTACCTGCTGCACCACATGCTCAGAAATTTCAAATGAATGGTTCGTCCATACGTCATAGTTACGCTCCTCATTATCCTGAATGTGTCTGATGTTTTCTTCTTAAAGAAATAGTTTGGTAAAAATTATATCAAGTCAAGTCAAATAGTCTAGTAGGTTTTTATTGTCATTAATTCTATATACACAGTATAAAATTAAAACAACGTTCCTCCAGATCCATGGTGCAACCCAAGAGCAGAACAGAACAGAACAGAAGTGCAAACAGGCCAGAACAAAAGAGGATCTATTTTTAGATACTTTTAATATTACTAGTACTACTGCTGCTGCTGCTACTACTACTACTACTAGTAATAATAATAATAGTAATATAAATGCATTTTATTTATTGGCCAGACATGACACATTACAACACATAGTGGATTTCCTCTTATGACAGATGTAGTTAAAGACCCAAGACATGTTGGATGTCCAAATGTTGTCTCTACCAATGAATCGGCAATGGTAACATTGCTAGCAAACACCAGAAGCCATCCAAATCCTTTCCATAGAGACACGCCGGGCCCTCTCTCGACCCCTGCTCCGCGTCCAGCTAGCAACATGTGGACTCAAACATTTTAAGCTTAAGCAACCCAATCTGGAATACGGAGAAAACTATAAATTAGATTTTTTTGCCAAAGTAAGACCGTGTCAATCTGCTTTGGCAGCACTGAAGTTGTTATGTAAGAAACGTAGCTGTTGTACAAAGCTAAAGCGGCAAACATGTGTTGATGTGCTGTTTTATTGCATATCTGGTCACTTTGGTGTCCATACAGGGAGCTGAGGGAAGTCCAGCTGGCCACCGCAGCTGCCCAGGAGAACATCTCCCCGAACACGGCCTCCCGCTCCGGTACACACACGGACTACAGACCGTCCAGATGTGCTGGGAGGAGGATGACCCGCTCGCTCAGCCTGACGATGTTCTGACAAGTTCTCCATTTTTGTTTTCGCTACTACACTGAAGATGAACTTATTCAGTGAAACTCCGTGAAGCACTGGGGTGTCGACTAGAACTGCAGCTTCCTGAAGTGCGGAGACCACAGAACTCTTCTACGCTGCAATTTAGCCGCACTTTCCAGACTCTCTGAGTTCCATATTTTGAAGAAATTCACAAAATCTAAATGAAGAAAAACTGTTTTGAGCTGCAAACTGTTTACTAATTACTAATAACACTGGAGGCAGGAGGATAAATGTTTACGTTGTTGGTTAGTGTTTCTATTTTCAGAAATGTACACTTTAAATAGCAGCTCCATCAGGTATTGAATCAATTTAGTTAATAGACTGTGAATAGTCTCCCTGTTGTATTTGCGATACCTCATTTCAGTGCACCTTCTGTTCTTTGTAAATTAGTTGTGAGGTCACTTTATAACCCCTCTGGGGTCTTTGCTGCGTGTGGACTGGCCTTAGCTACGGCTTCCGTTTGATATTTAAAATGCTGTTATTTAATTGTCATTTTGTTTCTTTTTATTTTACTTAAATGTTTCATTTTGATTGGAGAGGAATAGTATTTGCACCTGTAAAGGTAAGCTTTTTCCCCAGAATCCCATTGATGTGAATCTCAACTGTGTTAAAGCCGTTCAGAGAAGGACAGTCAAGTTTAAAACAATACAAAGAGAGCACTTTGAAGTCAGTGATGTAATTGCTGTACAGTCTGCTGCTGAATGGTCTTTCTGCTGCACATGCAGACGTTCAAGTTTCCCTGCGTATCCACTCTTGCGTTGGATATTTCAATTTTTCATGATATGTTTCATTACACTGCAATCGTTTCTGTGAAATCATTCTAATGAATAAAAACAGGATTGCAGATTGTGCCTGTCTGGCATCAATTTATGAAAATGAATTCATTATTTATAATATGAGTTTAGGGGCGTCGGAAGCATTTTTAATGTGAGTGCGAGGTTTGTGTGTGGGGGCGGGGTTTGGGTGACAGTGGAGTTGTTGAGTGCGGACAAATCTCGTCCTTTTATGGGGTTGGGGTGTTTGGAAAGCCCTGTTCAATCTTAAATCTTTCGTAAAAGGATCCACTCCACTTAATGGATAGAAGAACACACACCAATGGAAATCCGCTCCGGGTTTTCCTCCAACTCCCCACATGCAGGTG
>JBBMFX010007077.1:0-13151 GCA_037832545.1 Rhabdalestes septentrionalis | reverse complement strand
ATACACACCTATACCCCCACCATCCCACCTATACACATACACACACACACTAGAGGTGGGTGATGTCACTGATACTCCCTTCCATCCCATTACACATCATATAAAGGCTAATATCATAATACTTTGCAATATGACAAAGAGTCACGAAACCCTGCAAAAATGGTCAAAAAGTCACGAAAACCAATGTGTTACCATAAACTCACCTATCTGGTCTACATGCCCTCAGCCCCACCTACTCATGTTGAAGTTATAAGGAGGGTTTTGGCCTTCATTGTTTTTAATGAAGCTGGCAGCCAGCCAAAACATGCATCAGTTCTAAAGAGCCAGTAAAAAAAGGGCCTCTTTAATTCTGAATAGTTGGAAAAGGGCCAAATAGAAATGATCCGTGGCCGTTTCTGAGACATGAGCTCATATAAACTTCAAAAGTGGACCTTGGGGGTGGGGATTAAAAAACAAAGAACATTGTGGGATATGGTCCCTTTAATAGCAGCATCAGTCCTGTAAACTAAGGATTACACTCATGAGAGAGTTGTGGTATATTTTAGTCACTCGTGGATTACATTTGCGTTTTGAGCCTTCACAGAACACAACACTCACACACTCTGGCCTGATTTGTATCACACATTTGTATCAGCTGTTTGTGGAATTTGTTTAAAACTGATCGAACAGACATTGGGATCCTTTGACTGAACTGCAAAACAATTATACTTCAATCCCAGTTGTTCTCCTATATTCCAAAGGCCTTTATTGCCTGGTTCTGGTGTGTTTGACTAGGAGACAAACTCTGGAGTGGATCTCCAGAGCCACAGCTGAGTTCTTTAGTGGTACAACAGAAGCACCTTCACATAAATGTTCTGTACCACTTTTAAGTCTATTCCTTGAATGTTTGCTTTCCATGCACATTTTTTGCCAAACCTCTTTCAACAAGTGTTTTATATAGTTTTTATAGGTTTCAAAAGTACTTAAGTGGCTTTTCTATAGTGTAAAGAATCCCTTTTGGCCTTTATTTTCAAAGACCAACATTAAAAGGAAAATAACCTATGTCTGCACAGCAACAAATGTGAAATGAAAGCAGAGAGTGTCAGTGAAGGCTTTAAGCAGAGAGGTGGGAGTCTGACGCGTAATCTGTCATGCTTAAATCCCAACATTTTTTAAATATGCACTTAGTATGTGGAGAACAGACAAGAGCAAAACAAAGGAGTGCATTCAGATGGTGTGTGTGTGTGTGTGTGTGTGTGTCTGCCCTAACCACCCACACGAGCAGCCCAAAAAACCTGGCAACGGCAGGCTTTTTTTAGAGCACATTCTTCATTTTCTTGACACACTGAACGTAAAGTTATTTTCACCCCGCTGTTGTTTGTGGAATTTGATTGGTCGGAATGTTGCTAGCCAAAATTTCTGCTCACTCCAGCAACAGCCGCGCTCCAGTCCCCCTGCGAGAGGGGGGCCGAGGCCCGTGATTGGCTGCTTCCCCGGGCCCCACCTTTTCATATCGCTCCTGCACCCGGCGCGCTAATTTATTCTGAGTGTGTCACACTCCTGTCTGAAGTGTGTGCATGTGTGTGTGTGTGTGTGTGTGTGTGTGTCTTACGCTGCCTCTCTGCCGTACCGTCTTCCTCTCTAACAGTAAGGGAAGGTGGAAAAGGCAGGTGTGCGTGTGTGAGAGTGAATCTGAATGAGCCAATGAGTGAAGTGCATTTGAGAAAGGGGTCCAGGAGGGGTGTGTGTGTGTGTGTCTGTGTGTTTTTGTCTGAAAAACAGAAGCATCTCCCGTACGGATGGGGTAAATCAAGGGCACACAGTCTGCCTCTGAATGAACATGAATCTTTGTCAGACTTCTTCACGAGCACGTTAAAAACAATACAAGCTCATGAAAAAAAAAGAGAAGAGGACATTTGAATTTATGCGTGGTGCCTCTCGAACCAATTAATTAAAAACAGCATTAAAAAAAGGAGATAAAAAAAAAACACGAAGCCTTGTACGGTGGAGGCTGAGCCCAGGAGGAAAAAAAACAAAAAAAACAACACAAGGCTGGCACGGTGCCAAGTCCTGCCCGTCTCCTTCGCTGACAGTTGGCAGGACAAATCTATCACGCTCCCGAATTTGTGGGCCGACCACCAGGGGACTTCGCGGTGACCGAGTGGCAACAAACAACTCATTTGCTGCTATTCGCCACCTTTGCGAGGGCTTGAATGGGATTTTTGGGGCTTAATTCCGAATAAGCTCTGACCTTGCGCCTCATGTTGTGCGTCTCACCTGCAGGTGCTTCACAAGCAGATCAATTGCAGGTACCTGTGGACTCATTTGAATAATCTGCTTAGTGAGAAGCGAGCAAGTTTGCGGGCCCCGGCTGAGCTTGCATAATTTGTCTTGCTGCTGAGCGTGTGTGTCAGAGACCCTTCAGTCCAGACTGAGAGGGATAAAGCCCAGCTACTCGGTCACTTAACTCTTTTAGAGGGTCAGTCCAGTGGCTGTGAAATGATTCAGGTCTTTTGAAGGGCCCGTATCATGGAAAACCTGGTTTGTTTTTTTTAATAAAGAGTTTGATATTGTCATGAGTAAGCTAAACGATGACTTGACAAAGGCTAAAATAAAACAGAATGAAGGCAACAAACAGTCCCAGTCTAAAAAAAACCAGAGTGACAGTCCCAGTCTAAAAAAACAGCAAACTGAGCACTGCAGGGTAGACAGACTTGCAAAAAGCCAAACACAAAAGGTAAAAGAGTCAAAACCATTGGCTACAATCAGATGCATCACAAAGAGTGAGTGAAACCAAATTGAGTTTTGACAAGAACCAGTGAGGGATAGTGAGGCCAGTGATCAATGTTGAAGAGAACGTAAAAAAAAACCCAAAACGCACTGTCCCATCCATAAAATCTGTCTATGATCACCAAGCTTGATTTTGAATAGTTATTTTGTGATTTCACTATAAACTATGCTTTTACCTGTTCAGTATACAGCAGTTCAGACCCACCCCTTCAGACTGAGGTTATGAGGACGGTTTTAGCAAAGCCTTTTTTTTTTTTTATTGTAACAATTTTGGTCTGAGATCGTTAAGGGAGGCAAGGAACACTCGCGATAGCAGGTGAACTCAACTCCGTAGCCTTTATTTGAGCTCAGAACAGCACAAGCAAGTAAAGGGTTAACATTACGCGCATCACCACTTATTCCACGAACACAGAAAACCCACCCCAGGTACACAGATCTACCGTGTCTCACATTCAGGTTAGTCTGTGTACCTCTACTCTAAAACACAAATAAACAACCCCAACACAATCCCAAAACACAAATAAATGCCCTAAACACACACAAATACACATTCTACCTCCCAACTACACAAGAAAACCCCGCAAATAACACACACAGAGCAACAGCAACAGGGGAGGCGGGAGCAATGCATGCTGGGAACAGCCCTCCCCAGCCAACTCCGCGACAGTATATTCTAAATAAATGAATACTGTGTCATCAAAATTGGTAGGAATATTTTCAGCTCTTTTCATTGGTTAATAACTTCTTCTTTCACAGACCCATGTGGAATAGTATCGATTTATGAAAACAAACAACAAAGACCAAAAGACTTACAAGGTTTCCACCAGACAGTGATGATATCATGTATCTGTATGTATACTACAGGCCAGTGACATGTCGGGTAAACGGTGAAGACATGACTGCATGAATCAGCGTTCGTGTCTTGACTTTAATGAACAAAACAAAAAGATTGAGCTCACTGAACTCCCAACATGAACAAAAGAGTCAATACAAGAATTAGGTGATTCTGCATTCAGTGCATTCTCTTTTCATATCAATTCTGTATTCATTGCACTGATATTCACTTTGTGGTGGATCATTGGTGCCAAAATTATATCTATAATGATGTCTTGGCCTCCCGCTTCTCCAGACTTCTCTCCAATTGAGCTGCAGGGACGAGCTGGACGAGGAATTCCCTGAGCTACAGCAAAAAAGACAAAACCTTTTGAGTTCTTCAAATGCGCTGGGAGAGTTTGGACACAAATTATTTCCAAAAAATGTCTGGAGCCCTGAATCTATCCTTCTGTGAAAATGGCAAGGGGGGTTATTTTGATGAAATCCATTATATTGCATTGCAGTGTCTATTTTTACATTATTCTTCAAAACCAGTAGGTTACATTTGTTTTAACATTTTCAAATATAATTAAACTATTTGAAGTATTTTCTACCTTTTTCTTATCCGTGTGTGGCTCCAAATTCACTCAATTTGTATTCTGTGTGTTCTTCATCAAGAAATGTTTTCATTGATTTAAAAAACAACAAAACATTTTAACAATATTCTCCAGTGTATATATATGTTTTTATGTACACCAATCCGCCACAACATAAAATCCACAGAGGAGCGAAGTGAATAATATTGATTATCTTGTTACAGTGACAGCTGTCAAGGCAGCAGGTGAACAGACAGTTCTTGAAGTTGATGTGTTGGATGCAGGCAATCCTAAGACCTGAAATGAATGAAGAAGTGATAAGAGCCACATTGTGATGGCGACTGGTTCAGAGGATCTCAAAACGAGTTTGTTCCCACTATGCAGGGATTGTTCTCTACTAGGGTTGCCCAAGGAGGGCAACTAGTGAACCGGTTTCTGGGTCAATAGCACCATTGGGTCATTGAAGTGCTTGAGGTATGAAGGCTGGCCTGTCTGTCGGGATACCAGAGAAAATCTGCTGTAGCGCAAATTCTTGACGAAGGTCATGCTGGCTGTGTTAGGAAGGCGTAAGAACACATAGTGCATCACTGTTGCTGCATATGGGGCTACATTCTCACAGACCAGTCAGAGTGCCCATGCTAACCCTGTCCACCTCTGAAAATGCCAACTAGGAATATGTTACCAACAGAAATGGACTGTGGAGCAATGGAAGGTGGCCTGAGCTGTCGATTACCTGGAGAAGAGGTGGCATCCGGATGCTCTATTAGAGAAAGGCGGACCAGCCGAGTCAGTAATGCACACATACACACTACCAGTCAAATGTTTATGCACATAATGATTTACTACAGTGTGTATTAATCCTTTTATAAGTACAGAAAAACACTCAATATTCTTTGATAACACATACGTTTACAGTATTTTCACCATTCGAGCACCTTTATTGGTCAGATATTTCTTCATTACTGAACACCCAGAGGCAATCCTAGGGTTTGTTGGGACTCCAAGCAAAAATTCACTGGGGGGCCCCCCTCTAACCATTTTTTTACCCTAGTTTAAAGTGTCAGCTATCGTTCGCCATCTAGTGGCTTGGGGGCCCCAAGCAGCTGCCTGCCCTGCCTGCTGACAAGAATCGCCTCTGTGAACACCTAATACAATTCACAACCTAACAAAAAGTGTAACACCTGACAAGTGTTAGATATTAAGCTACTAAGCTGCAGCTAATAGGATGAAACAGTTAATGAGTGCATTCAAAGTTAATGGACAGAGTTTGTGTGTGTCTATATATAGAGAGCATTTATGGGGCAGTTGGTGGCCTAGTGATTAGGGCTTTGCCCCTGTGATCAGAAGGTCATGGGTTCACATCTCAACGCTGCTTGTGGCACCACTGTCATGAATGGTGCCACTAGCAGCATTGAGCAGCAAGCCCTCATCCGTGATTTACCTTGGGGTATTTCAGGCTGGCAGAGAGGGACAGGAGACCGGGAATCCATTTGAGAAAAGGACAAGGACAACGCCCCCGTACTCCTCTGTGTCTCTCCCTCAATGTCCATGAGGCCGGGCTGTCATCCCTCCAGCACGGCTGATGCAGATGTGGACCGCAGGGCGTTGTCCCTGCCCCATGGTCCAAGTCCCTTCCTCTGGGACTCCACAGAGTAAGTGGTGGCATCTCCACCACCTGGCAGGCCCTCAGCCGGCACGGCGCTCACATTAACAATGTCCGGGCTCTGTAAACCCAGCCTATAAGAGCACCTCGCACAGGCAGGCAGGCAGTCCCCTTCGGGAGACTGGACGGCCTGCTCTTCATGCCCTTCAATGTCCAGAAGACAGTCCACTTCGGGAGACTGAACGGGCTGCTCCTCGTGCCCCTTCGGTAGACTGGACAGGGGAATACTGCTGTTCGAGAGGCCCCATTAATCCCGAAACCACCCTATCCAGCCCCCATCCATCCACCCTATGCTCCAAAAGCCCCCCCAAAAATACATGGGTATTTTGTCATCTTCTGGGGGCCGAGGATGGTATTTGGCCCCTTTAAATACCCCTACTAGCCCCTCTAGGGACCCCACTAGCCAGGCTAACTCTGGGGATACGGGACTGACTGGACCTGGGTAGACAGGCGCGGGGCTTGCAGGCACGGGGCTGGCAGGAGCAGGGCAGACAGGCATTGGGCAGACGGGCACTGGGCAGACGGGCGCTGGGCAGATGGGCTCTGGGCAGGTGGGCGCTGGGCAGACAGCTCCCAGAAACCCCATAAACCAGGCCACTGCCGGTAACATGGAGTGGACTGGGGCTACTGAGCTGCCCTGACCAGGAGCTACAGGGATGGGGCAGGCAGGAAAAAGGAAGGGAAGGACCTTCTGGGACAGGACAGGCCAGAACACAACCTTCCTGGACTCCACCGTCCTGGACTCCACCGTATGGAACCTCAGCGACGGGAACCTCGGTGATGGGAGCAGGGGTGACTGGAGCAGGGGTGACTGGAGCAGGGGTGACAGGAACAGGGTTGACAGGAACAGGGTTGACAGGAACAGGGCTGACTGGTCCCACACCGGCAGAGCGAAGGCAGCGAGCTCAACCAGGGGCCACTGTGCCTCTGGCCTCAGCCTCCGCAGCTGCATGGCCTTCACCCGCATCTGGTCCACTAACCTCTGGTATTGTTGTAGCCAGTGGTGCCAGGACCCCTCATCGTCCTCGGGCCGTAGCAGGTCTCATTGCAGGCTCGTGCTTTAGCGGGTCCAATGTGAGGACGTGCTCCAGCCGCTCCAGCGTGGGCTCGTGCTCTGGCCAATACAGCACGAGAACGTGCTCCAGGCGCTCCAGCATGGGCTCATGCCCTGGCGGGTCTAGCTTGAGGACGTGCTCCAGCTGCTTCAGCGTGGGCACATGCTCCCCTGGCTCCAGCGTGAGAACGTGCTACGGCCGCTCCAGCATTGCTTGTGGCCGTTGTGGAGATTGGGGAAGCCACGGGTAATCTGCGTCTCCTCCTTCTCCGTTTCTTGGCTGGTGTAGACAGGGGGCTCGCCTCCGGGAGATCTTCGTCCTCCGAGCACCACGGGAGCGTTTCCCAGGGCAGCTCCCAGGGATCCCGTTTGCTTCAGAAGAGCTCCTCCTGCGAGTCCTCCTCTCCCCATACCTTGACCCAGATGGGGTTTTGGATGTGCAGAGCGTGGCTTTTGTCTCCAGCTTCGAGGTCCGCTCGTGAAAACGCCGCCGCCCAGGCATTAAAAGCGGCATTCCACTCGCAGACCTCTTGTCCCTCTTCTGAGGTGAGTTTGTGGTGATGTGTTCGTCTGTCACGAATGGGGGTGCAAGCCCTCAACCGTGATTTACCTCGGGGTATTTCAGGCTGGCAGGGAGGGACATGAGACCGGGAATCCATTTGAGAAAAGTTTACTAAACAAAAGTAAAACAAGAAATAAACAAGGCACGGTGGCCTGCAAGAAAAACAGAACTAAACTAGGACGAACGTAGGGAAAAACGAGGAGACGACACGGTGTAGTGAGGCGACCTACACATGACGTGAATCTAACAGAAACAGACTTATATACAAAACTAAATGAGAATCAAACACAAAACAGGTGAGCACAAGAGACAGGTGGAGCTATTGATGATCGAAGTGCACACAAACACACAGACACGTGATACACAAACCAAAACAGAACTAAACATGTCAAAATAAGAGTTCGTAGAACGTAAATGTGAAAACCCCCAACAAAAAAGCAGTGGGAAACCAGTCACCACTGACCGAACCGTGACAACCACTAAGGTACAGAGAGAGAATTTCACACCGTTCACACTATGTACTGTGGTGTGTTCACGTTTGACTATAAAAGGCCACTTCACTTTTTATTTACACACACACACTATAACACACATGCTGTTTATGTCATTTCCCACGCGGTGTGTCAAACAGTTTGAACTGGTTTGACTGTATAAGTACTCACTCTCATTCAGCGGGGGGAAACAAAGTTGTTTTCTCAAACAGAGTGACAGGTGACGGTGTCGTCCAATTTGCTGAACTTTAGTCACCTCGTTCATCTGGCAAAACATATCAAAGTGTTCAAGTTCAGACAGGAAAGCACCTGAAAGTCTTCCAAGTATGTATCTGCCGCTGGCTGGGCACTGGCTGGACGCTTCCTTTTCCCTGGGTGGAGGCCAGAGGATCCTGAGACTTCAAAGCTGGATTTTCTGACTCACACGGTGAAATCCTTTCCGGCCGTCTCGGCCAGTGACCTGCCGACACTTCCAATACACTCACTCACTCACTGCCCTGCCTCCTCACGGGCACTGCAGCAGAGGCACAGCTTTCTCTCAAACTCAACAATGGACAGTCTAGGACAGAGCAGTGAGGAACACTGAGGACAACATTACAGAACGGTGCGAAAAGAGGAGATCATCCTAAGGAGTGTAAAGTGAGGAGACCAGTTTGTAATAGTGCAAATAAATGAAAACATTCTAGAACATTCTGGAACAGTGTAAATGGACGAAAACATTCAGTAATTAGGTGAACTAAGAGGATATTATAGAAAAGCATAAACTGAGGAGACAGTTGTAAAATATTGCAATAGACAGAAAACATTCTGATATTTGCACAAACATTCTAATCTCTGCAGAAGTTAAAAAAAAAAAAGGACATAGTGAATATAGTGTGTAGTATTTCAAAATGAATGAAGATAGATTTATATAAAAGTATGGGTTGAGGATAATATTCTAGAACAGTGGGCCCCGTCCTTTTTATCAACGTGGACCAGTCAACGTTTGACAATTTGACCGCGGACCCAAGGAGATTGGGTGGGTGTGATTGTTGATACATAGATCAGTGGTTCCCTTTATTTTGTCAGTAACCGGTTTAATATCAAACTATTTCACGGCCTGGGCTTTAGTAAGTCAGTAAGGTCTTTATATCGTTCTAAATGATGAATTGCTGTAACAAACCTTCTGATCTCTAAAATAGTATAATTATGGTACTAATATTCTAACCTCAAGGATAAAAATGATGGGCCATATCTTCATGCAACATAAAGTGTAGCACTAAATCAGAATCTAAACAACCCCAGTTGACCAAAGTGCTTTACATTCAGTGCATAAGTAAAATTTAAGCAGAATACAGCAAAATATGAATAGAATACAGTCAAAGAATACAGTAAAAAGATATGTTTTAAGAGATTTCTTTAAAAAATCATAGTCTGTTGCTGATCTAAAATGCACTGGACCGCTGTTCTAGATCTTCGGGCCTGTAACCGAGAAAGCCCTGTCTCCTTTAGTTTTTAACCTGGTCCTGGGAACATAAAGCAGGAGATAATTAGACGATCTCATTGTTCTAGTTGGAGTGTAAGCGACTAAGAGATCAGTCAAATATGATGGCGCCAATCCATTGAGGCTTTTAAAAACCAGCAATAACATTTTGTATTGAATTCTAACATGTACAGGAAGCCAATGCAGCTTGGCCAGAACTGGTGAGATGTGGTCGCGTCGTTTTAAGTTGTGGCAGATCAATATACTAACAATATCCATTCATTTTTCAAAATAAAACATCGTTTAGACTCTGATAGTAAATAAAACGGAAATACAGTCTGTTTTGTTTTTTTTTTCTGTGCAGCCCACGGACCGATACCACATGACCCATGGCCCGGTACTGGTCCGTGGACTGGGGGTTGGGGACCACTGTTCTACAATATTCACACACTTTTCTAGAACTGCGAAAACCAATGACATTATTCTAGGATGCTGTGAGAGCGAACACGTTCTAGAATTATGCGAATCAGGGAGAACATTCTAGAACAGTGTAAACATACAACAACAGAGTGATAAGAGCAGTGCGAGATCAGAGGCCCATTCTTGAACAGCGTGAGGTAAGAAGAATGTTCTAGAACAGTGTGAATTGGCGAGATCACTCTAGAACTGTGCAAATGGATGAAAGCATGCCAAAACATTGTGAATGCATGAGGACCTACTAGAGTATCCACACAGGTGTGGTTACACAGGGAAGGGATCCTTGACAAGCTGCAGTAGAAGAATTTATCAGCGGATGACTTTTCAAATCCAGTCTTGAAATGAAATGTGAGAATGTGAACCTTTTAAAAAATTAAATCCCACTTCCTTTTTCCTAGAAATTTGCATTCAAACTAAGATGCATTTACTTATTCAGTGCTTGCACAAAATATTCAAATCACCTGCAGGTAAAAAAAAAAAACAACAACAAAACACACTGAGCTGCAGAAACCTTTCTAGACGTGTTTATGGAGACCCGGCCCACACTGCCGGGGTGATGTTATGGAATGTGTGTCTGTGTGCACACATATGTTTGTGTGTGCACCTGTGCGCATGCATGGCTCTGAAAATCTTTATTTTGAGTCTAAGCAGATTTGTCTCCTTTTCCATAGGAATAATGAATATTAAATAAGCAGCTCCCGCTCCCTGCTTTTGGCAGTTGCTCTTCTCGAGCTGTTAATTGCACTTGGCATCCACATGAGAGGCAGTGTGTCGCTGCTGCCGCTGTTAATCTGGCCCACGAAGTTCAGCGCAATGTTTTGCATATAAAAAAAAGAACTTGCAGAATCTGTAGATGCAAAATCATCATCCTTCAGGGCAAAAACAAAATATCTGTAAATTAGAAGACTTTCTATACAGTGTAGTAGCGGAGAATGAGGGAGGGTCGTATTTTTGGGAGCTGAGTGCTTGTTTGGGTGATTGATTTAGCATATAAATCAGTCTGTTTGCACCCTGCAACTATTCCAATGACAGAGATTAAACGAGCCAATCAGCAGCCACCGATGTCTTTGTTCACCTCCTGTTATCTCTGGGGGCCGTCGTCATCCAAGGAAACACAGCCGTTCAGTGATGGATGTGTGTGCGCCACACACACACACACACACACACACACACATATACACACACAAACACTCTCCCAAACACACACATCCACTTCTCATTTTTCTCCCTACGAAAAGAAAAAAGCACACACTCTTGGAGTTTATTTCATCAGCCGTCAGAATGTGGCTTTAACAAAGACCTGGCAACCCTCCAGCCTTAGAATAACAGCCGCATTTCTCCTGGCAGCGCCTCTGCTCTCAATAGCCTGCTAATTAAAATAAACCAAACACAATAACTGCTGCTTAATGACTCTACTGCTAAATAAATGCAGCCAGTGCACAGTCCCCTGCATTGTAATATGTTTAAATATCCAATTAATTACAGTTTGTCAGCAGGTAATCAAGAAAGGGGACCAAGACAATAACCCTGCATTGTTATGGGATCAGATAAGCGGCTGATTCTCGCGGCCGGCTGGAGAAAAGGTGCCGGCCACGCCGACTTCGGTTCGCTTCAGTCTGGTTATCTTACAGCTTGGTCACGTGCCAAGCGACTCATTTAATCACAGTCTTCCTACACCTTGACCACTGTACGTCAAGATTATGCCTCAAATTGCCTCAAGCGCTGTTGGGGACTTTTTTGACTTTTTTGTCTGTCCAAAACCACCAGTAACCCTTTTTGAGTTTTATGTGCTGAAACTGGCAAAATGCTAGTAAACTGATCAGTCATTTTATTAAAGGAGTTTTTAAGAGATTCCGGGGGAGTGTTTTATTTTACCTTACCGATACTTCTCAGAATTAAAACTCCTTATTGAATTTGGAAGGAAATGTAAGCAGTTTCCTCTGGGGAAATGTCCTGATTCTGTTTCTACCCTAAATGTATTAAAACAAACAAGGTCTCATATCTTTTGTGAATAATGTCTCACATTTAATGTAATGTGTTTGGCAACTTTTTGTGAAATGACTTTACATGTCTGGTTCCGGTCTCCAACGTTAGGTTTCTCTAGAGTGACGCACTCAACATCAAACACATTCGATGAATTAATTAACTACCATGAAATTAAATCATTAATTATGCAGAAAATTAGAAAATTGGTGGAATTCTCCTTTATGGTTTACAAATTAGGAGGTTTAGACCAAAGAATCTGAAAGTAATTGGAGTAGAATTGAAATATAATCCAATTTCACTGAGGTTAATTATTCAAGTTTCTCTCCAGAAAGACGTTTTCATGAATATCGTCACATTAGAATTTAAATGATTAAAATGTGTGTATGTTTATGCTTATATTTTTCTCATGATTTTCATATGTTCACATCAGACATTCACTCAGAGCCTGATGGGTTGGAGCTGATAGGAATAAGGTGGGCAGTCTGGAAAGGAAGCCAGCAGCGCAGAATAAGACTCCAGGTCGCCTCGCCGCCCCCCCGCAACCCCCCCCCCCCCACTCTCTTGACCTCTACGCTCCAGTTCACGTGTGCATGTGCCTATTTCTGGCTCTCTCATCTCAAATTACACATTTTCATTGAACTGTCAGGGAATCATTTAGCAAAGTTAATATCTAAGCCCAGATATCGGGAATTCATTTTCTCGCTACAGTTTAACCTTACGAGGCGAGCCAACCTTACCTTTAATAATTAATAACCGCAGATTAAATATCTACAGTGTAATTAATTAAGTGGGTAATTATTTATGTTATGCTTCATTAATCTCCTTTCCTTTAGATTATTAGTTTGCTTACTATTATTACCTCTTCATTGTGTTTCGGTGCAGCCATGAATGCGGCCCTTATTTTGATTTAGATGCCATGCAGTGGTGATTAAATTAATTCAATGAACAGCGGTGGAGTTGATCTAGGGAGTTCTGATTGTGTCATATTCGGCTCCATTATTCTCCAGAACATTCCCGGCGCGGCAGCGGAGACTGAATCGTCTTTGACAGAGTTATTGAGAATATGGAAATAACTCTTCCGTAATGAGCAGATGTGAGCTTGGCAGCCGGAGCGTTTTCTCTCTCTCTCATTCTCTCTTCCCTCTCTCTCTCTCTCACCCTCTATCTATCTCTCCTCCTCTCTCTCTCTCCCTCTCCCCCGCTCTCTCTCTCTCCCTCTTTCTCTCTCTCTCCCTCTCTCTCTGTCTCTCTCTCTCTCTGTCTCTGTCTCTGTCTCTC
>JBBMFX010007067.1:0-13152 GCA_037832545.1 Rhabdalestes septentrionalis | reverse complement strand
CCTAATACCCTCTGGAGAAGTGTTAAGCTGGAAAAGAAAAGCGCCTTGCCCAAATTGTGTCCACAAATCTGGAAGCATGGTCTTGGGTATGCTGAAGTGTTAAGATTGCCCGGCACTGGAACTTTGGAAAACAGGTGTGTCCCAGTACTTTTGTCCATATACTGAATCTTAAGATATTTTTATAGGAGTAATGCTGGAGCTCAAAAAACTGTCTATACCAGCCCCTCCACAAGCATAATGCACAGAAACCCATGCCGATGGTACAAGCTTTTATTCACTTTCTTTCATTCCTCTCAGAAAACAAGCTCCTGCCTGCGAACCTAATAAAGGCAAACAAACAATGCCTAATGGTGAACCAGAAGTCTGGCACCATGTTTTATTTATATGTCCTTTGTTACTTTTAGGAGTTTTCTCAGACATGTTCTCCATCAACAAATCACCTAAGCAGGGGTTGAAATGACTCCCTAATGGGCATGTAGAGTGCCCTGCGTGAGCCAGCGACTCCTCCACCCTATGTAGCACTCTATATGTGAAGTTTGAATTCAGCCCTTGTCGTCGTAGTAATGAGACCTACTTCCTGCCTCCCACCTGAGACAGCAAGGGCAGTGGGTGTCATTTCCTACGAGGTCTGCTTGATAATTGGCTCGTTTAAATAACCCATGAGAGCGAGTCCTGTTAGACCTTTCAACCCAGATTTTGTAACGTCGTTGACGGCTGTGTCGGCTGTGCAGTATTCGAGACACATGGGGACAGTCCCAACTTCTCATCACGCCTCTCATTTGGTTCTCCACCAAATAGCAGACACTTTGAAGTCATAAAATGACGGGTTTGCCCAAAACCTAATCCAGTCATCCAAGACATACATGCTTTATTAGATTTAGAACTACAGTTACAGGTTATTCAGGAAATTCAGGAAAAAGGCAGAAAGCATTCACTGGAGAAGTAGAGAGAAAACACGACAACTCAATATAATATTTCAGTATTTAATGTGGCCACACTTTCATAGGCGGTTCTACACGGGGGCCCCCCTTATGGCCCCCCTGCCCTGAACAGCCAAATATTTAAGTATACATTTATTGCTACGGAACTAACGCTACATGTGTTCTAGATGGACTACTTAAAGCGATACAAACATGCACTGACACACGCGCAACACGCATGCCGCCCCCCCCCCTTGTCTTTATTACAACTTCACGGAGTGTTTCACAGATCTGTAGAGATGGTTTTTCCCACAAAATTCAATCACAGAAGCATTTCCTGCTTTTTAAAATCCATGATAATCCTGATTACAAATCCTGGCTCATCAGTCCACAAAGCCTCCCTGCACATTTCAGATGTCCAGTTTCAGTGTCTACTGCAGACATTCTTTTTATTTTGTTTCCTTATCTCAATAACTTCTTTAACAACTACAGATACGTTCGCACCAACAATGTTGAATCGTCTTCTTCTAGAGGTTTGGCAGTACCACCTGTAGGTAGTTTCACATCTGAAGCAAGTGCTTGCTTTTCTTGAAAGATGAAAACACTAAGTGCTCTTAATGTTCTAGGAGCAGTCTGGAGGGTCTTGCTACCAGGTCTATCATGACTGTTGGAAAGACTGGGTCCCATTTTCTCTCTCTAAATGTTTTACACATTTTTTCAACTCTAGCCATGCAAACTGCTGCTTCTCATGTATTTTCCTTTGACATAGTTTCTTATTTTCCTTTCACTTAACTCGCTCTACCCCCACTTCCTCAAGCCAGTTAGTTGTTTTCTGTCTAGTCTCCTCATAAATCTTTCCTTGTTCATTTTAGTTGATAATAGAAACATGTGCTAGGCAGCTGAGGTGTGTGTGGGTAGCTGCTTTCGTGAATTTGGGTCTCATTGATCTGGAACATAATATCAGTGAGAACGTTTTATAAGCTTTCATTAGGTAGATGGGAGGATGGAAAAATGGATGTGTTAATGTGGCAGAAGGGGGAACAAAAGTAAAAAATGAACACATGAAATACCGACTTTGATACTATGGTAAATATTGGAGGCTTCCATGTAATCTTTGGTTAAATATGTTTTCTGTTATGTCATTTATTTTTTATTATTTTTTATTATCTATAAAACTATATGTTCAATTAAATAAATGAACCAATTCATGTGTTTGTTCCTGATTAGCAATTTAAATGCTAAACAGAGTCTGCAGGTCAGTGTAAAGCTGTGTTCAGCAGTCTAAACAGTCTCCACAAGGGGGAGCTATAGTGGGTAACATAGAAGGAAATGAAAATCTACATGTTTATAGTCACAAAAAATGTACAAACGCGTGTATGTAATTATTAACACCTGCTGAGTCGCAGGGACACATTGAGGTTCCATAAGATGACTGACCTTGTCCACACTCCCAGTAACAGCCTAAACTAAAGTCAGGCCGAAATGAAGCATTATTCTTCCTGTCATGCTCTGTTTTCCCCTTTCATTTCTCCACTATCGACTGGCATGACACAAATGCTGCCAGTGGAACTGAGTCCATAATGACACAGTTGAGCATTCAGGGGTTGAGTCTCTGGCTGTTTTGTCTGGCTGTATTCCTGGATATGCAGCTCTAGGTCTGGCTTCAGATTATAAAAATTTTGGCCTGGGAATGTAGAGAAATTTCACCATGACACTGACAAGTGTTGGTTTGAAAAAGGCATTCAGTAGGACTGACCAACAGAAAATCACCTCTACCATCTCCTCAAATCTGATTTTCTTGTAAAAAAAAAAAAACTTCTCTTCTGCTGTGTTCTAAGGTCAATATATCTATTTTTAGACATTACCCAGGCCTGGCTTGGCCACAAGGTGAATGTTGTTTAAAAAAAAGTTTGAGGGATTATTTTATTTTACATTTGACTGTCAAAATACCACCAGCATCAGAATATCTCAGATATCACAAATATCAAAATCTATGGTTTTTATAGTTCATTATACCATTCATTATAAAATATTGAAATGCATTTCTCTGAGAATTGGAAACTCTGTGTAATAGCTTTCAGCGTATTTTTATAGCATTGCATATCATAAGTTCACATATTATTTTTTTACATCATAGTGCCTCCTTAGACTAGGGCCGTTCTGAACTGTCACTGACAGACCAGCAGTAACAATAATAGACCAAAATTCTAAATTAACCAAAATTCTAAATTAATGGCTGCTAGTTACTGTTCTAAACTTTGATTAGCTGAGGCCTATTTGAAGCTGCATTTTTGAACCAGATGTTTTTGTGATATTTATTTTTAAAATAGATCATTGGGTTCTTGAGTGGCGCAACCCCAGTGCCGGCCCTCTCTTGGTTTTATACCAGGCAATGCCCCAGTAATCCTTGGCAGGGCGTTTAGGATGCTAACCAGCAAGGGCATCTGTTAGCGATTAGCAATTTCCTCCAAGCGTGGTGAGTTGTCCAGTAAAGTGGTGTCATCAACTGTTCAAAAATATGGAGTGAAACTTTATGGAATCATCACTCACATTCATTCTCCTCTAAAATTGAGGAGAAATTTGGGTAAAACTACAGCTTTAAAAGCAATAAGCCACTTGAACCTCATCGTTAGACTGAATGCACTCTGTTTTGTGCATCACTGCTCCACCTCAATGACTGTCAAATCCATGACACTTGTTTTAAATAGAGTCCCATTTGTCACTTTGTTTTCCTCTGCGTTCAAACTCCACCCCACAATGTCAGATTGGAGGAATGTGAAGAAGTTTTTTGTTTTGCTTTAATTGATTTTCTGTTAAGCGTTGTCAGTTTTGATTTTTTTTTATCCCCAAACAGTTCCAAAAATGGCGAGATCCTTGTGGTACTGAGTCCAGGTGTCAAGCTAATGTCTTTAAACTGGAGTTAATGGAATCTAATGACGGCCACAGACAATTAAGCGCAATGGTGAAGAACTAGTCAATCAGGAACTATCTTAATCTTTTAGAGAAACTGGAAGTTTGAAAAATTGTTTTCTCATGCATGAGATCTTAGGTTATCTTCAGGATATCAGAATATCGCCCACTCTTTCTAACCTTCCCCCACTTCTTTCTTTCTCTGTTTGTCCTGCCACAAGTATAAGAAGGTCTGTAGGAGGATAGTAGAAGAAAGAGAGAGAGCTGTTCCTCAGTAGAATGATGGAGAGAGGTGAGAGAAAAGAAAAGGTCGAAGGTTTTATGTGAAAAAGTAATGATAGGAGTGATAGGAGAAAGAAAAATCTATCGACCTTTGATACCCAGCCACCTACTAAGGACAACTGAGATACAGGTAGGAGCTTGTGGGAAACTTCACCTTGCTCGTGTACAATCTGTAGCTCTGTTGGTGCCTACTTTTTCTTAGTCATTCTCTAGGCCTTTCTGACCCCAGATTTTCAGTGCCGGACATTTTCACCATAGCAGTGACACTGTTTTGTATAAACTTTAGCAACAGCTCTGTGCCTGTGCCTCTGTGCCACTAGTTACACCACACCATGCCCTCCTCCTCAGTTATAACTAGTGGTCTCATGTTAGTTACAACCAATAACTAAAATATCTACAGGTACACCTAAATGATTCCGATAATATGTCCAAAAACTGTAGATTATGGAGTAGGTATTTCTAAAGTATTTCTTCTTGCTGAATGTTTCAAATGTACTATTACTGTTTACCCCTTGAGTGTACAACTGTTTATGACTTGAGACATGTTGGCGTAGGCTGTTCTACACAGGGGTCAGCGGGGGCCAGGGCCCCCCTAGAATTGCTCCTGGCCCCCCTTATGGCCCCCCTGCTCTGAACAGCCAAATATTTGATTATAATTGTTTTTATCTCGACATGCGCTGGCTCGAAGAATGAAACTAATGCTACGTGTGTTCTACACGCACTACTTAAAGTGCTACACGCACGCGCTGACACACATGTGTGCTGACAGACGCACGCAGACCCCCACCACCCCCACCCCACCCAGCCGTACACCGTAGTGTGCCCCCCCCTAAAAACACACTGGCCTCCCTCAAAATAACCGCCACTGCATGTTGGCTCTCTCTCTTACTTCATACATCATTTTATTCAACTAATTACAGGCTTTCATAAAGTGATAGAGATTAAATGAGCCACATCACAAGTGGTGGGGACATGTTCCCAGTTTCCCCAGCATTCATAATGCCGACCTTTACTATCATTGTGAGGAAATGGGATTACATTTGCTGAAGAGCTGTCCTCTTTGGCATACCAAGTTTAGGACTTGGGAGTCAACTTGGGAAGTGTGTGTTTGGCTTGTGATTGCCTATACTGATTTAGACTTAATATTGCCAATTGACTCAGAACTCGACACGAGACTTGCCTGTACTGACTTTAAACTAGTCTTGATAGTGCTTGTATTGACTCAGGACTCAGACTGAGACCTGCCTGTTTTCTCTCACTACTTGGATATGGCCATACAGACTTAAGAACACAATCCGTAATTTGACTCTTCAAACTCAGGCCTTGACTCTGGATTTGAGTGTCCAGACATTCTTGCAACTCTTGTGACTTGTTCCCATCTCCACTTTTAAAAACTGAAATATATTTCAATAGATCTGTTGAAATTGTAGTGTAAAAAAAACAAACAAACAATAACTGGCCGGCCTCAACCCCAGATTTAAAAAGTGATTGCCCACCTCCCCTAGTGCACCGCCATTACAGCTTGCACGATAACAGGCAGACGGAGCCAAAAAGAAATAAATAAATAAAAGCTCATATGCAGCTGACAGTTTTAGCCAAGAGCAGGCTGTTACCGAAAAGCTACCAAAATTTTGCTCGGCCCATAACAAAGCTGATTAGCTTCAGCAGTGGACAAACCGAAGAATAAAGAGAAGTCCTCACTGGCTTATTAAAACCATTCATCTTATGAGTGTTATTGTTCCATTAAATGTTCATATGCTTGTCCTCACCTTTGCTGTGCCCCGGATAATCATCATAAATGGCAGGCATCACTGCTAACCATATGGCGTTTGGTAGAAACTGGCCTTTTGCACTGATTTTGGTTCACGTTCTCTCACTCACCCTTTAAATGTTAAAATAAAAGTGGGCTCAGATTAGCAGCTGAGACCATATTTGCATCTCACTGTAGGCATGAACATGTTCATTGGTTATTATATCATACTTTTTGAGAGAGGTGATGTAGAGTACTCATTTTGTTCCTTTATTTGTAAAGTTATAAAGCAATCAGTTGATTTCCCCTGTGGTCCTCCTATGATGGGGATTTGTCCTCTGACATTCAGATCTATCGAAAGAATGCTGCATCCTTAAATGCTAATGTTGTGAATGGAAACCACAGGCGTCATGAAAATGAGATCAGGCTAAGAGATCCTTAAACAGCTTTCGTTTATTTGCAGCGTCCATTATTAGCCATTAACTCCAGAACGTAAACTTTAGGATAGTCAGGTGAAAGTTAGACTGCAGCCCCTCCAAATGCAGTCTTAATGCACCTTAATGCACCAGAACCTAAGCAGAATGCAGCGATTGTTGAAGAGGAGATTGGCAGTGCAGGTTTGTGTGTGTGTGTGTGTGTGTGTGTGTGTGTGCGTGTGTGTGTGTGTGTGTGTGAGTGAGTTGCAGCGGCCAGCTGCAAAACCTCTGCAAGGTCAGTTGTGTTCCCAACTAAATCACTGCGGCACTTTCTGGCCTCGTAGCCAAAACTAAAGATCAAAATAAAGGGGGGGGGGGGGGAGTTGGGGGGGCATGATATAGACGCTATATAAGAAGAGAGAAAAGCAGGCACAATGTTCAGCAAGAAATTTAAAGCAATATAACTGGGGCAGAAGCTCAGAGATGGTTCATTCAAGGAACACTCCAACGTTTTCAAACAAATCTCCATTTGCTGGGTCTTATGTGTAAGGCTGGTGCTTAATGAAAGAACAGAAATCATTCATAGAATTGCAGTCAGTGGGCAGTTGCAGTGTCCTTTGAATCAATTTATGAATATTTACCACCAATTCAAAGCTACAGCCATGACAAATGTACAAAAATCTGTTATCTGTTGACATTTTGTTGACATTCATTAACATATAAAAGGGAACAGAATTCAGCAATGGTGTATAGGGGAGGTTCACACTGTGCAGAAGCCCTTTTTTCAAGTGTTTTCCTTTTTGTGTGACCCATACATTTGTGCAGAGAGCTGAAAAATGCAACTCACAGCAATGATGAATCCTACACTCACTAAGTTATCCTGATGGATTTCATGGATGAGGATGACACCCCAAAAGGAGTGATTTTACTTTTTACAATTGCTATAATGCTAGTTAATAATTTACCAGTGCTGTACAATACTGCTATTAATTTGAGATTTTAAAGAGTTTGAGTGTGAGAGTCGGGACTCAGTACGACTTTGTGCAAGTTATGATTCCCGTTGCAGAAAATGTTCGCGTATGAGATCCACAGTCAGTGACAGCGGGGAGACACACACATCCTCACAGTGATAACTGGTCCCACCTGCAATTTCTGAAAATTGTCTAGTTCCTGGGCATTATGTTTCCTGATACACAGAAGACTGGGCTGGTTAAGCTTGTTGTGAAGAGCTGAGCCTGCATCTCCATTTTTGCCTCTCCATGATGTACAGAACTGCTTAATTGACTTGATTCATAGCTTAATTCACCCAATTCAACCATTTACCCGAGCTGCCTGGATCGGTCTAAGTGGGTATAAAGGCCTACATTTAGCTCAGGAGCTAATTGAGAGAGTCAGTTTTCATCCACATTTCTATCACTGAGCACGCTCACAGCAGTGTTTCCCTCCAAAACAGTGGGAAACCTGATGCTGTGTGACAGGGAGGACTTGTTTCCGTTCATCTGAGGAAAATGCGAAATGAAAAAGCTGAAAGACGACACTCTCTCAGTGTGCGTCCAGTTCTTCGTTGCAGTTCGGTGCCACCGACTTTGTTTCCCTCATATTGTTGATCGCTCTGAAGATTGGGAGGGAAGGAAAGTTCCTAAATGTTTAATGATGTCGTGCGTTTCAAAGATAGTGGCATATGAACGTGGAATGAAAAGTAATGGAGGCATTTGATGTAAAAGTTCAGTCTGCATTTTGTTTTATCTCATTAAGTCTAGTATGTAGATGTGGACTTTAAAATGAGGTCAGCCTTGTAGTGTTGCCTCCCTACTCCTCCTGGGCTGATTTCTGTCATCAACAGCTGTCTGTCCTACAGTCAAGGGCCTGTCAGGGACACCTGTATGAACACACACACACACACACACACACATTTCTGTCAGCTATCATTTATAAATGAATGGGATTGGGTTTCTTCAATATCATATAAAGGTCTTGAAGAGACCTGAACAAAGAAGTAATATGTTGCAGAGAGAGAAATCTCATTAGAGCTGTTTTATCTTATTCAAAGAGCTTAATTATAAAAAGCACATTTTGAATTTTTTTGGCTATTATTTGAGCAAGATTTGTGCATCTGATAAGCGTTTTCTCAGGGCAATCTCTGGAAATATCTGTCCAATTGCTGCCAAAATTCATCAATGACATTGAAAGCATATCATTATGTTCTGTTCTATTATTCTAAATATCTATATTCTACTTGGACTTATGTAAAGAAAAATATATATGCTACATTTTGCCATTCGTCAATGGTGGAAATGAAATGAATATATATGGTAACACCAATCAGTTAATAATGTTAAAACTACTTGCCTAATATTGTGTAGGTCCCAATGTTGCTGCAAAAACAGCTGTGCTTTGATGCTCTGAAGCCGTGATGTGGTATCTGGCTCTAAAATGTTAGCTGCAGATGCTTTAAGTCCGGTAAGGTTGAGGTAGGGGCTCCAAGGTTCGGGCTTGAGATCTGAAGAATCTGGAGGCCAGATCAAAACCTTGAACTCTTTGTCACGTTTCTTAAACCGTTCCTTAACAATTCTGGCAGTGTGTCAGGGCGCCCTATCCTGCTAATAGAGGCCAGAGTCATTAGAGGGTGCCAGGAAGTGGTGTGGATGGTCTGCAACCATGTTTATGTAGGTGTATATGTCATAGTAACATCCACATGAATGGCAGGACCAAAGGTCTCTGAGCAGAACATAACAGATCACACCACCTCCATCAGCTTGCCTTCTTCCCACAATGCATCCTGATGTCTTCTCTTCCCCAGGGAAGCAACACACACAAACCTGGCTGTCCACATGATGAACCTCTAAACATGATTCACCCGATAAGACCACTTCTTTCTTTGCTCCATGGTCCAGTTCTGACACTCATGTGCCTGTTGTATTCCTTTTGGGCAGTGAACAGGGTTTAGCATGGGCACTCGGATCTGTCTGTGGTGATGCATTTCCACACGCAATGAGCTCTGATGAAGTCTGTGTTATGAAAATATCCTATCATAGCCAGCATTACCCTTTTCATGAACCTGTGCTACGGTAGCTCTTCTATGGGATAAGACCACATGTCCTTGACTTCGCTTCGCCCGGCTCAACACTGAGCCTTGGGCACCCATCACTCTCTTTCTGGTGCAACAGATGTCAAGCGATGACAATTAGTCCCTTGTCAAAATCATTTAGATCATTATGTTTAGGCATTTTCCCCCCTTCCAACACATCAAATTCAAGACCTGGCTCCTCACTTGCAGCGCAGTATATCTCACCCTTTGACAGGCTCCAGTGTAATAAGATTATTAATGTTACTAGCTTCACCTGTCCATGGATTTAATGCTGGTGAATGACGTGGTTGAACCTTGGTGGATCTAATTGTACAATTCATTTCCATCCGTACCTGCTCTTTTTAAGTGTTGTGTTTCAACTGAGCACTAATTGCCAAATTAACGCAATTATCAACATTATTGACATTATTATTGCAACAACCATCTACCGCAACGATTGCAAGTGTGGGCTGCATGCTGAGTGTTATTGTTCTTCTTGGAAAACTTAAGCCACCTTTCTGTTTTTTTGAAACATTTTCCATTGTCTTTTTGCATTACCTTTATATTACCTTGAAATTGCATGGTGATATATAGTACCCGCTGGACCGTCCCAGCAATTCACACCCAGTCAACTCAGATCAGGTGAAAGCTGTTCAAACAATAGGCTAATTTAACTCCACAACAAGGTACACACTTGACAAGCCCTTTCAATACAAGCTACATTTACGAGTTAAAGGCATCTCAACGCTAGCACAGTTGACTGTTACACCTACTGCACCACCTTTTGTGACCAAGTGCCCGTTGAAGTTGTACTTACCAGTCATTAACACAGTCCCATTCGTCTCAGTGTGTAATGTGACCTGGTCTAGCCTAAATCCCTAAGAGCCCGTAACTGTAACTATTCATGCACAGGGTTTTGCCCTGATTACCGAAGAATCAACAGTTAAAACCCTAAGGCCTTTACACACCAAACATTTTATTCATTAATACGATTTTATACTTTATATTTTTCTTTTACATTTCCAATATGGAATGTAGCCAACCCAGTGTCAAAGTTTTCCATTTTGTGGCGAGTTTTATTTTTTATCGCTTGAAGACATTCTGGCTGTCGCCTTGCTTTTTTACTGTGGTGTGAACCAAGCAGCTAAATTTGAGGAAATCATATCACATCTAGCATCTCAGAACACCTGCATGGCACTGGGCATGTAATAGCCTTGACAGACATGCATTGACATCACAGAAGCCCGCAATAATGGAAATAAGCATACATCCAGCATACATTAAATGCTGTAAACATCCTGAATGACCTCACAGGCTTCAAACCAGATTTTGCAGGGTTTTTTGAGTCAAGATATCTACAGCATAAATTGTTTAGATCAAAATAAGGCAGGCTGATTTTTAACCCATTCACAGCAACACAATTACGGGGCATCCTCAGGCTAAGACAGTCTCGACATGCGATGTTTCGACACTCACCCCTTAACTAGTTTGGTTGTGTGTGGGGGAAGAATAGGGAGTACCTGCAGAATATTAGTAACTGCAGTAAAGAATATGCAGTAATGCACATTAAAAGGGGGGGAGTTGGTGTCCCCTACCTTTGCCATTTTTGTCTGTTAATTGCACAAGTCATTTTTTCTTTTTCTTTTACTACACAGTAGTAAACTAGCACAGAACGTGTATGCCCATTTCATCTTTCTGTGGCTTAGTTGTTTTTGTATGCTCCAGATTATGATTTTGGGGCTTGGGTGTGTTTCAACTCATTCATATTACAACACAGTCAAAGGAATGGATCTGTGTCATAGCTTGAGGACCCCCTGTATATTGCAAACCATTTTGTTATCACACTGTGGACCAATCTCATTGCAAAATGGTAGCGATCCAGTAGTTCTGACATATTTATGGGTGTACTGTTTCACTCATTTCAGGGTTCAGCTCAGTCCTCAGTGTCTGGTTCAGCTTGGAAAATATGTAATTCACTACCCATGTCCTGCAGAGCCTTTGTTTGATGCCTGCCATCAGCTTCTATTGGTTTTACAAGAGTGTTTAACAAAAGTAATTTTCCAACTACATTACCCAGCATCCCCCTGTGGTATTAATGATCTTCTAAAAGATCATTCTCTCTCCTTTCTGTCCTCCATGAAGTCAGCTCATTTGCATGCCTGCCCTGTGCTCAGATCATTTGCTTTGGAAATTGGAACGTCAGACCTGACTTTACGCCCTCCGCCTACCACCATTCATGTCCGCTGGCCTGTACTGTCCATGGTCTAAATTCCCAGCTTGATAGCCCCAAATATGTGAGTGCTAATGTCATCTGCACTTTTCCATAGCTAAGATAAGTGACTTCTCTTTCTCCTCTCTCTTGATCCCTCTCTCTCTGTTCTCTCTGTTCCATCTCCTTTCCCTCTAACATAATCAGGCCAGTGTTTTATTTAAAGGCTCCAACTGGTGTGGCGTTCCTCAGGAGGCCCTTGCTGCAGAGCCTAGCCCATATAGAGGTGAGGAGAGAAAGCAAACAAGGCACGATTCTACCAGCTAAGCAATTTTCTTTCTTAACTCTGGTAACTTTCGAGCAGCGCTGAACTATTTGGAAGTATGTAAAGTTGGTGGACAGAAAAAAAAAGCAATGAGAGATTGTTGGAGATCAAGGGCCTGATTTGCAAAACTGCTTGAACTTTAAAAGTGTCTTCAAATAATTTATAAGAAGTTCTATGGCCCTGTTGGCCCAGATCAGATTTTTCAGCATATCTGATTGGACATAAATTCCTGCCTTTTCCAACTGGATTGATTTTTTTTTTTTTTCGACTTGACTGTCATCTGATAGTGGCACTTGACCTCAAAATGTGTTACCAAGAAGCAGCTGTGTCACATCATTTTTAACACCATAAACATGGAAAGCTTTAAATGGACATTTAGGTAGCATTTCTTAGTCTGTATTCTTTAGTTTTACAATGCCTTCCTAATTAATGGTAGCACCTATTTACAGACCAGGTCATCCTACTCTTATGTCATGGTTTGTTCAGTACTTTTGTGAAGTTTAGTTATTACAGTTGTTACGCTTATTATACATCAAGGTCTAAACTCATGGCTGCCAGAGTTGTCTAAGCATTGGTTCTATCATCTGGAGATCCACACTTTGCTTCTTAGACCCCAGGAGAGCACAATTAATTTCTTTCTGTCCGGATGACCCTCCTTCTCCTCTATCACTCCACGTGATGTTAGCAAGTCTGTTAGCAGACCTAGCTCCTGTTAGCTGACATTGCTTAGTGTTCTCCTCCAAGCTCAGAGGTGTTAGCAGCCATTTGAAATGAAGCAGTGACTGGTATCATGTAACTTTTAGCAAGCATAAGCTAGCTTTCCAGCACTGGTGGTACTGTGTGACTAAGGGAGTCCTGTCTGACTTCTGGAATTAGGACATGAAAATGTTATTTTAAAGATATAATTCAGCATGGGTGCCAGTCAGTATGAATACTGCAGCTACCATTACAACAAATACTCATTCCAATAACACTAAGAATACTGCTACTAATACCACAGCAACTGCAGGGCTGCCAACTCTCCCGCAATGAGCGTGAGACACACGCATCTGACTGTCTTCACACGCTCTCACACCGCACCTCCGATTTATCACGCCGTTTTTTCCCATTGTGCACACTTCTCAACAGTAGGTGGGCCACCGCATGTCGTAGCACTCCTCGGCAAAAGAAGAAAGTACCCCCTCACCTCAATGCTCAGGATGTAAGGCAGCACCAAACACCAAACCACCCCCCCCCCCACCGCCACACCCCCTGCAAGTGCTACTGCTAATAC
>JBBMFX010007057.1:0-13152 GCA_037832545.1 Rhabdalestes septentrionalis | reverse complement strand
CAGGGAGCCGGTGGGACGCCCGTCTGGTGGATGGGCGGGTTTCTGGGCACACAGGTCTCAGATCCCACACTCTGTCTGTGCATGTTTGTCGAGCTCCCGGCAGGGGTGGGTGCACTACCACAGTGGGACATCAGGGGCTCCTCTCCCGCGGTCACGGGGGCCCATGTCTGGGGCCTTACCCTCTGTCTCTCATATTCACACACTCGTACACACATATAGCACATGCGCACACATCCATCACACACGCAAAAACTTAATTACACACAGCCATATACACATGCACACACATATGCTCACGCATACACACACGCACAAAGGTAAAGACATATACAAACACACAAAATTACCCAGGACCGCAGGTTTCTGAACGCTGTTACAGCATTGACCTTAAGTGTGTGGGTTGTTTCTGTGCTGCTACAGTTTTGCTGTTTGCTTGTATTTTGTTTTATTTTTATATGGCTTGCTCTAGTTTTTCAGATGCAGTATTTGGAGCAATGACACACTCTTCTTTGTCTTTCACTGTTTTTCCTCTATATATTGGCTCCTTTTCTCTTCTGGCCTGGCTCAACTATAAAAAAAATCAAATGAATGAATAAATAAATGAACAGAATCTGCTTGCTAAGCTGATGGACATGAAAGGGGAAAAAAATAAAGCATACACAAACACATAAAATGAGGCAAAATATAACAACTCCCTATTATTACCCTTTATTTCAGAAGAAACAACAAATCAGCTATGGACCAATCTGGTGACCATGACCTTTAAGACGTGTACTGTATTCCCCACCTCCTGACAGGTGTAACGAGATAATCAATATTTACTTCACATCTTATTGTATTTAGTGTTTTGTCTGACTACCATTAGTCAGTACACTATATATAATATGTAATAAAATAATCAAAAACTGTAATATGACAAGTGATAAATAACCAGTTTGTAAATGGTTGACATTATTCTACATTTCTACAATTTTAATGAAGTGAAGACTCATACTAAAGAAGCAATATGGTTATTAGCAAAACACAACAAGTCAGAATTCGGGTCTGGGTGGAATCCTGAAGGACATTTCTTCATCCAGGGCCCCACTTCACGGTGCAGGAACCGCGGTAAACATGTGAGGCCAAAAAACAAACTAGAACTCACAGGTGCTCAGAAACACAATTACGCCACAAGAGGGCGACAAACCAGCAGCGAGCTTCAAAATCCAGCTGAGCACATGTAAAAAACCTAAATAAACATATATGACTTCTATATCAAAATCTTGGTGGTATCTAGTACTATACTAGTAATATATATGATTGTAATAAATAAAGCTTTGGGTGTTTCATGTATTAGAAAGATTTTATACATTGGAAAGAAAATGAATTTAAATGCAAATAATAATATAAGGATTATTCTTCCATCCAGCTGTATGTGGTTAATGTTTAAACATGTAGCCTTCACATCTGGATAAACTGTTCACCCATTTAAGAGCAATCCTTGACTGACAGCATATTTAGAGAGTCTAGCACAAAGTCTTTGCACTGAAACCAGCTAAGCAACAAGCTAAAAACTTGTGAAGACTGCAGACTGCAAGAGAGATAACACATTTTACAGGCACAGTACCTCTCTCCACACCTGTCATCTCAATGAAACCTTTAAGATGCATGAATGCCAGTAAAAATGTTAAATGTCAGTAATTTGGCCTTAGGTCATTTTTTGTATTGTCATCTTTGTATTCATATGAAACACATTTCCCTCTGGGGCATTGTCGTGTAAGTAATATATTTCAGATAAACCAGTTCCTAACTTTCTCAAATCTCATAAACATATAGGTTTTTATGAACACATAGGTGAGGAGAAATGCAAAGGAGCGGCAAAAGAAAAGGCAACAAGCATTAAACAGCATTTCAACCCCTCCACAAGGTCCTTAAAGAGATGAGGTAAGGAAAGGTTAGGAAAAGAAATTTCAAGTGTGGAATTGGTAGTAAGGTTTATGTGTATGTTCGAGAAAGTGTAGGTTTGCATATGAGTGTGGGTGTTTGTGTGTGTGCAAGTGAGTTGGGGGAGAGAGATGGAGAGTGTAGGCATGATATCTGTTTACTTCATAGCTTTATCATGTATTTGCATACATGCACACTGATTGGATTCAACTGAGATGTTTATTAACTTACATGGTTGTGAATCTACTTTCTGTTTTAGATAATTTGTACAGGGGAAGAAGAAATCTAGAAAAATAATAGAAGTTAAAAAAGGCTATTTATGACTATACATATATTTATAAGCAGATCATCAATTCATGCCACCCCATCGAAAAATGCTACCTTTAGTTTCAAACAGTTTATACAGTCGGCATGGATAATGGTAAGAAATAGGTAAATAATCACAGAAAGTCTGCTCATAAATATATATATTTTTTAATCAATGTTTTTTCTCTGATTATAAATTATGTTGGGGTGTGTCTCAGGGAGCTGTGGCGGGGGGGTATTGCCACCCCAGGGACAAGCCCTGCAACCCCGAGGTATGCTCTGTCCATTCAAAGAAAATGGTCTGCCCCCCCAAATGAGTACCCCTCCACACATGACATTCTGGTCACACCTCATCATTATTAATATTATTATTTTTTCTAAAATGATCAGTGCAATAAATTGACTGTATAAACTGGTAACTGTGTAAACTGTATATAATTAAAGGTAGCATTTTTCAAAGTGTAGCGTGAATCGATAATGTGTTATCGATTTGGGGTACGGTGGTATTTTTCGACAGGGTAGCAAACCATTTCCGGATTGCCTTCGTCTGACGTTAAATATTGCGCAGAGACTTCAAAATTAGCCTCTGACGTCAAACAACTTAAACCGCAATGGCCGGGAAAAGGAAACGATCTAAAGCGTGGCTTTATTTTACAAAGAAGAATCCCAGTAAAGCTACTTGCCTTGTTTGTAAAACTTCGGTTTCAAACACCAGTGGAACCACCAGCCTCATGCTGAAACATCTTGTGATGCGGCACGGGATAGAAGTCCTCGACTCTCAACACGGGAAGAGCGCGTCCTATAAGGAAGGTAGGTACACAACCAATTCTACAGTAACAATAACGATACTGCAGTAACAACAATACCGCGGTAACAAAAACAATAATGCAACGACAGTAACACCACGACGACATGATTGGCAGATTGATTTTTTCTTTTACTTAGAAAATATATTACAGCATTTGCACCACACGAGTGTTTTTAGTCTTGTAAAAAACAAAGTTCCTGCAAAAGAAAACGTCCTGGTGAGGGTCAAATAGTTTGTAAGGTAGTTTGTGAACATCATAGTTGCATCACAACAGAGAAAATAAATAAAACATTACATCGGGTTAAACCAAGAGTTAATCAGCTCATCCACTATACTCAGGTGTTCATCCCTCTTCCCTCTATGTTCCAGGTACTTGCCCTTCTTTAAAACATTTTTTACCCTTTTGTTTTTCAAATTATGTTCCACAAATGACAAAATACGTACATAGTTTAGGTCTGCAGCTTCTGTTTTGTCTTGTATTTTTTGCCCTGCCATTTAGAGATTTTAATCTTCCATTCATTTTTATGGCTTTGCATGGTTTAAAAGGACCTTATTGAGGGACATTGCTATCTCTACATGTCATTGATCTATTTTACAAATAAATGTGGTCAGGTTTACAGACTAATGATATGCAAAGTCCTGGATGGGAACCAGTGGAGGAGGAGTTGGCAGAGGAGAATCCTTTGAAGCGTAGGAAGAGTTCAAGGCTACAGGACAGACAGCAGCACACAGAGAACCCGGCCATGGATCTCCAGAAAGGTGGTTTTGACATGCTGCAGAGGGAACTCGGAGCTCTTCGACGCAGTATGAATACCCGTCTGTGCAGAATGGAGAGAGGAATGTTGCCACTGCTGACATCTATTGAGGACAGCCTAAAGAGACTAGCTGATGCTGCTGAAAACTTTTTGCCAACTCAGAGGCCCCATCTGAGCAGCCAGCCCACCACAAAACAGCGGAAGGCATGAAGTTCAGTGGATGAATCTTTGTACTGATTTGTTTTTTCATGCATGCATTGGACCTTTGATCGTATATTTTGATAATAGCTTCCATCTGAGGGCCATTTATGATGTTTACCATTTATGGTGTTTACATGTCTTAAACAAGGAAAAAAATGAATAACTGATTGTAATTGAGAAACTGTGACCATCCTAACTGTGTTTTGTTCAAATAGGTGAGGCTAAAGCACATCTTAACTTCATTATTTTAATGAAATTACAAGGCTCATCTGCTGTAAACTGCACAGGCAGATATAGGTAAATGTGTTGGTGGTTGTGACATAACATAAAAGAAAGCCTGAAAGGGCTGCTTTTGCAGCTGAATCTTCATGATTAAACTGAATGCCATCTTTCAGTACATGCTATATGAAGCTATTTTTCCTGATAAGGACACTATAAACCCTGTTTGGTCCTACAGTCAATCTAAGATCTCATTTGTGATTTGCATGATCCTCTTTTGTATTTCACATTGTTGTTTTACTTTAATACCCATTTGTTTGTATAAATAAAGACTTTAAAAATATTTTTGTTCACTTGTGCTTCTAGGTGTTCACTAATCTATATAACACCTTGAGGTAAGATGCTAATTGGCTAATTCTACTGTATGTATAATGGTGATAAATTTAGAAATTCAGGTCAGCTAGGTGTGACACAATTATAGGAAACAAACATTCCTTCAGTACGATACAACAACATGAGATTACATAGATGCAGTGAGGACCCAAACAGCGCAAGTGTAAGATTAATAAACAAAAGTGCAAATGCTACAGCATACAGTGCTACCCGCAAAGCAGAAATATGATGGTGAGTTCGGTAAAACATCTTGTAAGTTCATCTATAAGAAATGGATCAGGGTTTTTAAGTTGTCTCCTGAAATTTGTTTTTGTATGTTGAATCTACACTGTGGGAAGAGATTTTAATTTTTCCTAACGCATAGCACAAAAAGGTCAGAATGACCCTGTGAAACTCGACCCACATCAGTATCCCATGAAGAGAGAGGCCCAAATAGCTCATATAAGTATTTCTCCATGTTTAGTTTTGTGAGTAAATATACAACATATCACATTTTGGAATATCAGTGATTTGCCAAATGCTTCTAAGTGATTAATATACTATTCATTAGCAGTGCCAAGTAAGTGCACTGTCTCGCATAATTCACCAGTTGTGAGGGAGTTTGAAGAGCAATAAATTATTTAAAGAAAATATTTGTGAAATAAATGCTATTTTGTGCACACAGAGGACCACATAAAAAGTGTTCAAAACATATGTTAATTTCTATTTAAAAAATAAATTGAGCAGATGACAAATAAGAAAACATCGGCTGTCTATCAACAAAAACGTTATTGGTTAGATTTTAAAATGAGTGATGGTAATGTTTTAGTATATTTGTGGATCAGCTAATACACACACATATACAGTGCAGTGAAAAAGTATTTATTTTTACATGTTTTTCACACTTAAATGTTTCAGTAGCCTAGTCCAAGCCTGGACTTGAATCCAATTGAGATGCTGTGGCATGACCCTGTTGGGGCAATCCGCCCATAAGCCAGATCAAAATCACCCAGGTGTCAGAGATTCACGAAATGAATCACAGAGTCGTTTTCTTTGCTCAAAAATAATCATTTCTCTATCCTACGCAATCTCTTGAAAACGTCCCACAGGAGGTGTCAAAACCTAATTGGACCACTAATTGTCACTCATGCAGACTGGGCAAGACGTCACTGTCAGACGACCCCTTATCTCCATAGTAACCCAAAATCTCCTGTTTTCCAGAGACGGCCTTCACTGACTAAGCAGGACAGAGAACTTCTCATAAACATTAGAATATTTTGACTAAGGCATTATCATGACCATGTAGGCCCTGGAGCCTAAGAAACTCAAAATATCAGAATAATTGAAACAGTAAAACGGATACATAATAATGAAATAATACAGAATAAACCACATTCAAAAGACATCTAATCATATTACGAAAATGAAAAAGAATAATCACTAATTTTGCCATGACAACCCTAAAAAGGTGGCTGAATTAAAACAATTCTGAAAGAAAAGTTGGCCAAAATTCCTCCACAGTGATGTGAAAAACTCATTCCCAGTTATTGGATCCTCTTAACTGCAGTTGTTGCTATTAGGGGTGGCAAAACCAGTTATTAGGTTTAGGGGGCAATTACTCTTTCACATAGCACATTTTAGATTTTGTTCAGTCTTTTCCTTATCAAATAAAATCACCCAAAAACAGTATTATGTGTTTACTCAGGTTATCTTCGTCTAATATTAAAATTTGTTTGATAATCTGAAATATTTAAGAGTGAAAACCATGCAAAAAATTAAGAAATCAGAGCAGGGCGATTACTTTTTCACAACACTGCTTAAAACTGTTTGATGGATGAGTGTGGTGTTAATGGACACAATAGTACCACGATACTGTGTGAAAGAAGGAGAGACTACACAAGTCTATTTTTAAAGAAATGCCTTAAAGAAGTGTGGTGATGGTTAAAATGATTTTAGTTCTTTAGCGGCATTATAACACTCCATTATTTCTTTTAGTGCACTAAGTATTTTGTGTACCAAACTCAGTCAGTGTATTTAAGCTACTCAAAGTAACACCAAAAATAAAAATATTATATTCCTAGGGCCAACACTGTAGTGAACAAATCTCAGAGATACATAAAGCGGCACAATGTACTGATTTTAGAACTGAACTCAATAAATGCAGCGGTCTGAGATAAGGAAAATAAAACACAGGTGTTTATGAGGACACAGTCCTTTGTAATATACTATGGAGAAAAGTATTGGGACACCCTTGTTTTTCAGGGTTTAGGCTAGGCCCCTTACTTTCAGTGAAGGGCCATTTTAATCCTTCAGCATACCCAGACATTTTAGACAACACTGCAGGGTTCACAAACACATGGTTCAGTGTGGAAGAACTTGACTCTCCCACAGAGCCCTGACCCCAACCCCATCCAACAACTTCGGGATGAACTGGAACAGAGAAGCTGTTACTGGGGACCAACTACATATTAAAATCAATGTATATGAACACAGTGCCGTTAAATCCCTATTGGCGTAATGGGAAGGCGTCCCAATACTTGTTTTCAAATACTACATTTGAACCCAGTGAGTGTAGAAGACAGGGGAATTCCGACATCTACTGGTAAGGAGCTCCAACTACATCTGTACCTCTGTGTTTATGGTCCGTGTAGAAACACGCTCAAGTCTCGAGATAAATGAAAAATGTCACAAGTATTTGTGTGCAACTATTCTGTTTTTTAATAAGTGACGCTTAAATGGACGGTCAGCATAGAGGGAGAGAAAAAATAGGGAGAGGGAGACGAGGTAACAGAGACGAGGTGGGTGAATTGGTTCTTTACTATTTTTAGTGGCCCCTCGACATATTCCCTGCGTGTTTATGGTTAGTTCTGTCTTATTTCTGTTCTTTTATAGAGCAGAGATGTACGTCTATCAAAATCCTTGTCATACGCCCTAAGACATGGTGCCCATAAAATGGGGCTTCGCATGAGCTCAGGTGTGTCAAAATTCTATTTTCTGTTTTTTGTTTTGAATTGAATGCTTTAAAACGCCTGTTTTGTGCAACAATAGTCTATTTTTTTCTTTTTTCTTTTTGCTACAGATGGCTTTATATTTGTGGATGAACTTCTCACTCATCAGCATTTCAGCTCATTTTCTCTGGAGGATTTGGAAAGAGTTGTGACCACAAATGACAAGCAGCGATTCAAACTGCAGAACCACCCAGAAACTGGGCGCCTGCAGATCCGGGCAAATCAGGGACACTCTGTTCAGGTAGAGTGCAAGTATATAAACACTGTTTATCACTACAGACCTTCAGATTTGGGACAATCAGTGACACTCTTTTCAGGTACAGGGCAAGTATATAAACACTGTTTGCCATTTCAGGCCTTGTAGAGGTACTAGACCGGGGTAACCTGAAACCCTGTGGTATAAATAGGTTGCAACAACACACACATGCTTTCAGATTTTCTACATTTTTCCCCTTCTGAGTTTGTTTTTCACTATTTTGTATGTTAAATATAGGCTAAGGGGGCTGACAGTGCAGTTTAAGATGTAAATGTACTTTTTGGCTGTTATTATTTTATAACTGGAATGAGACACCTTTATCTGTAAGTTTCTTTACAATATTTTTTTATATGAAAGTTTTTCTATTCGTATAAATCTCCTAAAAGTCTATGAATGGTTTTCAATTTACAGAATTTTCATGGTCTCCTGGTCACCTCATGATGATGATGATGAAAAGCCTTTATTTGTCACTACACTGTTACATGCAGTGAAATTGGACCTCTTTGACCATAAACAGACAACACATTTTAGGGGGATAAACAGGTCTGTCAAGTGATAGCACAAGCATGGTAAATATGAGAAAAATATATAAACATAAGGATAGGGGAAGAGGAGATAAACAGCTCCTCTCCGACTGTTCTTCATAGGGCAGTTTGAGAACAGAGGGGAAAAAAACACCTCAGTACAGAGCACATAAACACATAACACACAATCATAAAGACATAACATTGCAAGGGGGGTGGGGGGTTAGGGGTGGCGTGTGGGAGTTGGGGGGTACTAGACAGGACGAGACAAGAGAGCCAGCTGGAGAGATAGGGGAAGGAGAGGAGAAAGATGTGACTGCCTTCGTCTAGAACCAAAGAAGCCATGTCTTGTGTCTTGTTAAGGTTGAAAATCTGGAGTTGAGAGCCGTTGAGCTGGATGCTCCAGACTTTCCACAGGAGGCTGTTCATGGCTCCTACATGAAGCATTGGGCCTCTATACGCAGTAGAGGACTGAGTAGGATGACCAGAACACACATACACTTGGCACCAGGGCTGCCTGGAGAGGGCCAAGTCATCAGTGGTAGGAGACATATACATTTCAGTGACACTATAATTCTCTGACTGAGCTATAGCATAGAGGTCTGGTGCTGCATGGAGATACTAAAGCTTTTTTCTTATATGGATACCGGCCTTCTTGATTAATGTAAATAGTAGTATATTGTAATCTTTTTTTTCCATCATCTTTAAAGAAAAGTATTATGTCATTTGCCAGGTATGAGACAGAGTTGTGATCTAGCCGTGTACGTTGATGTCCAAAAGGCCCTTTCAGGTAGAATGAAAGGCTTTCTTTTGTAACCGCCTCACCAATGTCCATGCTGTAAATTCATACAGTTGTGATGTAGCATTAGTGTTTCTGTGATTTTTATTACATTTAGATGGAATTAAATTCTACTGGTCAGAAAATGGAGTGTTGTTGACGCCCGGGGATACAGAAGGGCTGCTGGCTCCCCAATATTTCTCCCGTGCACAAAAACTGAAACCATCAGGTAAGTGTCTCCCACAGCTCAAACCTGTCCATTGTACCTTGGATAACAGAGTTGTAATACAAACTGCAAGAGGAATCAGTCCTTTCAGAATCACTCACTGTTAATATTTCCATTGCAGTTTGTGCGCTTGAACTGGAATAGCTGATGGAAAAGTCTTCTCAAAGGCCATATCTATTGAAGACATGAGACAACAAACCCTCGACATTTACACATGATGCCTTAAAACATACAGTACCGTGCAAAAGTCTTAGGCATTTATGAAAACTATTTGAACCTGTCAGCAGTGGGTTTCCTTCTGCAAAAACACAAGTGAACAATAGAATAAACTCAAACTCAAACAAGAAAGAAGTAAAAAAAAAAAGGAGTTGATATTTTGTGAGCTGATTAGAAGAATACAAGTTTGGTTTCAGATTTCTTCTCATTGCCTCCATTCATTGTGTGGATTTATAAAATTCTATAAGCAGCACAACCTTATTTAATCAAGTGAAGTAGAACCAGCAAAACCAGGTAGTTGATTTGAGCTGAAATGAATATTGGAATTTCATGAGAAAATAGGTCAGGAAATGGTTAGGATAACAAATGTGTCACACAAAAAACACTCTTTACTGTAATAATGTTAATGGCGTTCATTGTAATTTTACTGTTTTAACATTAACTTAACACTACTGTCTAGTAGTAAACAGGTTTTAAGTATAATTTTCCCAGGGACCTAAAACTTTTGCACAGTATTGTAGATTGAAGTGAAAAGCCTGTATATCATCAAGGATACTGTAATTTGCGTCATGACACTGCGTGAAAATGTATGAATGTCATGAGAGTTTGTTCACATCCAGTTACACAAGAGCTATCGGAAAGGAGGCAGACATTTTCTGTGGTTTGAGCAAAGGGAACAGACGATGTTGGACAGAGATAAGGAAGCTTTCTGTGATAATCAGTGACACTAGTGGTCAGTGTAACAAATGCTGTGCTGTGGGTGATATCCATGGGCTTCCTTAACTGTCCTAAGAATAAAATACAGCAACAGTAAGGATAGTGGGACAGAAGCAGAATGAAATTGTCAATTTATTTTTATTATTTATTGTAGCATATTTTATTTGTAATTAACGTAGACAAAAATGAAGAATTGACTAGCATTGACTATGCTTGTGTCTAACTATGCTTTATGAAAGACATGTAATACAAGGAGTATGTCTATGCTATTAAATAGTAATGTAATTGACCCATTTCTACTTATTTTAATGCATAGTTGTTGTTTGTTCAATTTAAATTAAGTTTTTTTTATAAAATTTTGTTTAAGTTTAATTAAATAAAAAATTGGCATGTGCACCCTTTCAGTTGACTAGAGTTATTTTTGATACATTTTATTTGAGCTTATATGACTCCCTAGGCCTTGATCTAGTATGTGAACCTTTAAACCTCTTGAGGTGTTGCGCTTCCACTTAACTGCTACTTGCCCACCTATGCAGCTGAAACTGACTTTTGCCTTAGATGTGGCTGATGGGACAAGAAACATTCTCTGGCCACAAACAATATAGGCATGTTTGGACATAAAAAATTAATTTCTATTAACAACAATGCCAGTGGCCCACAGTCAGTAAAGAATAAAATTAAATATATTGATCCAAAACACTAAAAGAGCTCAACCTGAACTAATAAGTTTAATGAGTCTCAGTATGCCTAGACTTTTCAAGACAAGGCCAATTCATGGCTATTTCAGAGCTGGAAGTGTTGTGCAAGTAGTACTAGGGAAATTCCTAAATCAAGAAGGACAGTTGGTTACAAGAAACATTTGGTCACATTGATTTATGAAAAAAATGCCCCCAAAATGATGTATGTAAGATAACTAAAATATAAATAAAATTAAAATGCATTTCACTACGATCTATGCAAAATTGGCTGTTTACTTCTTTTTACTTAGAAAATCAACAACAGTTATATGTTGACCAGGGGTCCCAAACTTTCACATGCAGATGTACATGGTACAAATCTGTCAGTCAATGATTATACATGAGGAAGGAAGTATAACAGCATTATTATTCCAAGGAGTAACCAATCAAACATGAAGTACTGTAAGTCTTTAATATGTCTTACCAAAGCCTGTTTAAAGATTGTACTGCTTGTAACGCTACCGGTCTTGAACAAACAAGCCCCATACATTGCAGCTCTTCAGGAATGTTTCTACCCCATCATCAAGCTACTGGGGGGGCAGATAAAACTTATTTTAAAAAAAAAGAAAAGTGATGACCCCCTGTAGAACTCCCAAATATAACATTAATCCTGTTGAGTTTACATTCTTGTGATCCTCTGCTCTGCGTGAACCTCAGAGAGCTTCATGTCCACCGGTGAGTTTGTGGAAGAGCTCCTCATTCAGGGTGTCGCTGGACTCTCGTGAGCGTGTCGACATGAAGATGTAACCGCCAATGTACTCATGCACTATCTTACAGTCTGCAGTTACACAGCTAAAGGCAATGTTGATGTTCCCATCAAACTCAATGGCAACCTGATATAGAAATAAAAATAGAAGGCATTATAAAGACTGGTCGGTTCCATAAGATGATATTAGCCAAACATATTTCTGTTTAGGTGAATTTAATAACATGGACAGAAATGTTCAATTACATTAATTGGTCTGATATATGTGAAAAAATTTTTGGATTAATAATGTGTCTTTTCAACCATGAGTAGCTGACATTTTGTGTAATGATAACTATTTTACACTTTCTAATTTGTTTCTTTTACTCTTAAGAAGGAGAGTCCAAAATGCTTCCTGTTTTATCTTTCTTAAATGAAATTTTACATTACATATTTCTTGTTTGTTGACATATAAAAAAGATTTGTTGTCCAAAATGTCAAAATAACTTGTAGATTACTAATATAATAGTAATATAAAACTACTGTAATAGTATTAATAATATACCAATATAAACAATAGTGGTAAATATCTATCACATTTTTACAGAAGTTGATAGAGACCTGCCCTTTGTGCCTTTGTATTACAATTTTGTGATAGACAAACCAAAGGATACACTCTAAATTTACTTTGAAAAAGAACAACGGGTTTAGAAGATAGGTTTTTTGTCTCACAGCAATGAAATGCTTTGATATAGTACCTAGGGCTGCCCCCGACTAAAGATATTCCTAGTCGACTAACACTCCCGCATTTTAGCGATTAGTCGACTAATCGTTCATTTATGATATTAATATAATAACTTGCGTATATACAAGGAAAGGTACAGTCCAATGGGCTCGGCTCGGCTCTACCCTTCGTCTACAACTGGCTGCGCTGCGACCGAGACGGAGCTCGAGAGGAACGGAGGTTAAAAAAAAAAAACATGAGGTAAAAAATGAATATACCGTATTTTTCGACTTATAAGACGCTCCGGAATATAAGACGCAGCCAATTTTAAAGGAGGAAAATCAAGAAAGAGTGTCCCAATACTTTTGTCCACTCTAGATACATTTCCTTTACATTAGAGCCCAGATCGGCCCCAAAAAATGAAAACCGACGTAACCCAAACCCGTGTACTTGTGTCCGAAACCAGCCCGGCCCGACAAATTGACTGTAATTATTTAAATGTTACACGTGGGCCGTTATAACACACGCTCTGAACTGTGGGTGCGTTTATAAGCTGACACCCCGCCCTGCTGGAGCAACTCAAATGTTGCATCACGGCCCGGTGGTGGCAGGCAATATCGGACCGGGTTTGGGTTCGAGCAGAGAATCTAAAGTCTAATTCACAGTGCCGCACAATGGACGAAAGTTTTGGGACGTA
>JBBMFX010007048.1:0-13152 GCA_037832545.1 Rhabdalestes septentrionalis | reverse complement strand
GCTACTATGATGTTTGATCTGCTACAGGAGTCTTCACAGCACCTGTCCGAGGCGTCTATATGTTCAGATTCTCCATTACTGGACCTGGAACAACTTCGAATGCTGTTGGCGTGTGGATGTTTAAAAATAATCAGGTTGAGGTCGTTGGTTACGTTCAACAGCCCAGTTATTTTGTGAGCAGCACCAACGGAGCGTCTCTGCTGCTGGAGGTGGGAGATGTGGTCTATGTACTTCTGATCCCCAATACACGCATATCTGATGATCAGAATCATTACAACACGTTCAGTGGTGAGCTGCTCTTCACTGTGTGAAACTAAACCAAAGCATGACTTGTTTTTCTTGTAAATTGTTCTTGCTCAAAATCTTGCTAGTTTAGAAGAGAAGAGCAGAGAATATCGGAGAAAAGAGACTAGAAGAGCATAAAAGAGAGGAGAAAGGAGAAGAGATGAACAGAGTATAGAAGAATAGAGAAGAGAGGAGAAATATGATTATTCATCCATGATTATTTGCTCTTTGTTACATTTTTATTCATATTTAAAGATATGAATGAAAACAAAGAGTTCTAGGAGAATCTGAGCATATGTACATAAATAACAGAAAAAAATCCACATACAACAAAACCAAGCATTGTTTCTTTTTTTAACATGAAATAAAATGTTGATCAATTGTCTCTGTCTTAGATGAAAAAGCTTTTTCAACACCACTCTATACTGAGGATTTTATAATTGTTCAATACTGAGATTACGCTGAAGTACATGAATGTCTACATGATCACTGGAAACGCGCACATTGTTAAAGGGAACGTGCAATGGAGTAAGTGTCACGGTGGGTTCAGGAAAGGAGGCACTAGCAGGATGCAGATTTAAGGTTTAATTACAATTACAATACTTGTTTACAGTTCGCCTTTCGGCTTGCACAAAAACACCAATGAGCGTTTCTGTCTCTAGGGTAGCATACAACAAAGGAGACACTCAAAATTGAGCCAGGCACAGAAAGATGTCTCTCCACTGCCACTGTAGAGTCTCTCATTTTCATTCTTAACACCTCTGGTGCATTTTTTTTGGGGAACATTCTGTCAGAACAGCCTTGTGAGATTTGAGCTGTTCGATTTCTGCATTTATGTCCCAGTTAATGGGAGCTACAATGAGGGCTGATGGCATGATTGGCTTATTCCATGGGTGGGGGACGCTACCTTACATCCTGAGCGGTTGAGCGGGAAGGGGGTGCTGCCTTACATCCCGAGCATCGAGCAGTGGGTACTTTCTTCTTTTGCCGAGGATTGCCGCGACATTCGGTAGCCCATCTACCGTTGAGGAGTGTGCACAATGGGAAAAATTGAAAAAATAGATTTTCAGCCTGAGAAATCAGAGCGTGTGAAGACAGTCAGATGCATGTGTCTCACGCTCATTGCGTGAGAGTTGGCAGCCCTGCGGTCAGTTTCCATGAAAAGAAGGCGCACAGATGTAATTTGTAAGGGACCTCACTGTACTGAGACAGCTTTGCTTCCAGAACCACAACTGACGTATCTACCTCCACCACAAAAGGCTTAGCAGGGTCTGTTAGTTTTAATATTGGGGCTGGGGCTTAGGTGAAAAGTTCTTTGAGCTGTGAAAAAGGCTCACTGTAAACTCAAAACTGGCAGAACATTCCCGCTTTGGTGGCCAGCATCATATATATATATATTGCTATATTTATATAGTCTTTAATCTTAAATTTTTATCTTACTTTACTTATTTACTTTTAACTCGGCATTTTCTTGTGGACAGCAAAAAAAGAATTTCATTGCACAGAGATATGCAATTTCTTTGTACACTTGACAATAAATGCTTTGAATCTTGAATCTTGAATCTTAAACCTGTGTGCGAGCAGGCGATGGAGAACTGCGTGAATGTGCCCTATCCGTTCACTTGTCAAAAAAGACAATGACAAATTTGTGCAGCCAGTCTCTGAATACATCGTTCATAATGGCTTGAAAACCTGAGGGTACGTTTGCCAAGCCATGCGGCATGACTAAATAATGATATTGGCCGGAGGTGGTGCTAAAAGCAGTTTTCCACTCATTGCCTGCCCTATTGCGCATGAGATTGTATGCACTCTGCAGGTCGAGCTTAAAAAATACGGTTACTCTGCATAGCTGCTCGATGGCTCGAGGTCTATAGGAAAGTTCCACAGTTGATGTGGTTGGAAGCAGATAGACTTAAGTAGACTTAACACCTGTTTTAGGTCGTGGTACTCTGAGGGAATCTCCACTGGTACCTCAGTCAATGGGCTTTCAAAGGAGATGCTCCCAATTGTTTCCCCTTTGCTGTACCCCAGTCTATAACTGAATTAAGAATTCTCAACCAAGGTAGACCCAGAATCATAAGAGGCTCCTTAACATCCTCTCTTCATGCCCAGGGTCTATCCTAATGGTTAAGGGTGTAGTTTCCCACCTAACTGATTTTCCCTCACTGAGATGCCCATCTATAGCTTGCATGGGGAAAAGGTTTGGCAACTTCCACACAGGGAGTCCAAATGAAGTCACCATCGCTCTGGACACAAAGCTGCCGGCCAACCCCGAATCAATAAGGGCTGAAACAAAAACAGATACTCATCTTTTCATCGACAGACAGTTGCATGTCCTTTGAATTTGCCACTGAAAGTGTTAAAGGAGGTAACAGGACCTTAGGTGTGATAAGGGGACAGGAAGTCACATAATGCTCTTTCCCCCACAGTACATGCAGAGATCCTCCCATTGACTGCCCTGCACATGCTGGGCATCAATTTCTGTCTTCCCTACTCCAAGGGTTTGGGAGCACTATTTTCTCGCACTGGAACTGAAGGGGGATGAATCTTTGCTAGGAGTTGTGACCATTTTGAGGTGGGTAATGGTCCCTTGTTCCTTTTGTGTTAATCCAGTCAGATGCTGAGATCAATCTATTGATCAAATGATAACCCTTCATTCCGGCATGCCAAATCTAGCTGGATCTCGGAGCAAAGTCCCTTTTGATATTCAAAGAAGAGGGCCGGCTCATTACAACCACTCTCTGTGGAAAAAATTCTCAAGTTTACTGAATATTCTTAGCTGGTCTCTGTTCCCTGTTTCAGTTTGAGTAGTCGGGAACAGATTTGATTTAGAAATCTGCGTTTTCAGGTGCTTGGATGCCCCTTACTGCTCAATTTGCGGTGGCCCAGTCGAGTGTTCGTCCTGTCATTCTCTAAATCCTCACAGACCCTATTTGAGGCGGCGTGATGTCTGGGTACTCAAAACTAGCAGAACATTCCTGCACACAGCAGGATCCCTCACATGCCACAAGCCTTGAAAAACTTAGCCGTGACTGCTGTAGTTGGTGGTGCAGCTCGTAACATGTTCTCTAGCTGTCCTTATACCTGGTGATGTGTTCCAGCTGGGTCTGGTGGCTTGCTACCTGTGGTTGGAGGCCTTCGTTGGGTGGAATGAGGCTGCTGAGGCATCCATTAGTGCAGCGCGGACGTTTAGGGAAGGATGCACTAACAAGAAACATAATGCAGATTTAAGGTTTCTATAATTAAAATACTTGTTTACAGTTTGCCTTTTGGCTTGCACAAACACCAATGAAAGGGAGCTTCCGAAACCTCCAAATGAAATCCTTTTCCTCCAAGATTCGGTGTCGCATGGAGCAAGACACTCCACACTCAGAGCTCGAGCATTTACACCTGTAGGGGAACACACCATGAAGGAGACATGCAAGAATGATCCGGGCACAGACAGGTGGCTCCATCTCACCACTGCCACTGGAGAGTCGCTCACACTTGCCAAAATTGTACCCGTTCTTGTCCTTTTCTCATTCCTACAGTGTGAACAACCACAATACTATTTCCCTTTTGATCAAACATGTTCCTCACAGTCAATCCCCACAGCTTGGATCTTGGTGGCCATGCAGTGATTCAGTGGGTCTACCAGCATCGCTAACGTAATGCTAATGTGTCCAAAACTGGGTAATCTCTAATAACTCAGACGAGGGACTCCGTTGGGGTGTGACCAAGATGGAACATGCGTGACCGTTACAAACGAAAAACCAGGAAAAGCAACTTTCACAGGACAGTAAAAAGCACTGATACTTTCATTTTAGCAGAGAAGGTCTTGTTTTTATTTGGAACAAAAATGCAGATCATTAAATGATGCAGACATTACCAAAGAGAGTCGAAATATACATCAACTCCCAGGACTGCCAACTTTGAGATAGTTGAAAACCTGCTCTCCTGCTTTTGTTTGGGAAGGTTTTTCCCATTCTCTGTTTTGAAAAGGAGTTTTAACATCTCCTTGGAGTTTGAAGTGGTTCCTAAACCCCACAAAATGGGCCAGTTTGACTTCACAAAAACATGTGCCTTTACATACATTAGACTTAAAGACACAGTTACAAAAACAGCTTGTTTACTATGAGGGATGTAGAGAGATTTTGAGATTTTTGTGTTGATAGGGAGTGATAAAATCATGAAAATGTCCTGTAAATAAGAGTGGAGTGAGAGTAATGGAAGATTTTTGGGTTGTGAAAAAGTTGGCAGCCCTGGATTTACTTGTGTGCACATTCAGAAAATTCTACAGTTTAAGAAGGCAGATCATGCAAGAAGCACTCATGCGAAAATATTGCATTTTTTAACTTTTTCACCATTGGAGCAGCTCCCTATCACACATTATCTTTGTTGTCTTGTATGAGTTAAAGGCATTATTAGATACTGTACATAGAACATGAAGGGCTTTGGGACTGGTGAGGAATGGAAATAATATCTGAGTGCAAATCATCGTAATGTAAAAGTGGAGTTGTTGATTGATTTATTATCCATCATTCATACTGAACAGGAACAGTAATGGCATAAATCTACCTCAGCAGGGTAGAAAAACTAACATTTGTTTTTTAGAGCTTAATTGAATCTAACTAAATCTGAACTTTTAACTATTTAATTCCAATGATTATAGAAAAGAATTAAAATATTCACATGTTGCTTTGCAGACTGAAAACCAATTTATGACCAAGAGTGGTTTGACATCAATCTTACAATATATAGACAGGTTACAAGAAAAACAGCACTTATCAAGGAAGGCCACATTAAATCTAGATTGAATTTTGACAAAACACATTAAAGGCTTAAAGGTTTGGTGAAAAAAGATGTTATTGTTAAATGAGAACAAAATTTAATTTGGCCTCAACAACTAATTGTATACTGGGAAGAAAGCCAGTATGGTGGTGGCAACAACTTCTTTTGGAGGTGTTTCTCTGCAACAGGGACTGGGACAATTGTGCGTGTGCAATATCACCAAATGTTTAGGGAGAAAATTGCTACCCAATCACAGAAAGAAGGATTACCTTCCAACATCCCAATGACTCAAAGCTCTCAGCAAACTGACCACAAAGTGGGTGAAAAAAACGATATGAATGTCTTCGTGTGGTCTAGTCTCAGCCCAGACTTAAAGCTAACTGTAAATCTGTAGAAAGGCTTAAAGACCATCCACCAAAAGCCACCATCAAATTTGGCTCAGTTCTATAAAGAAAACAGTCTAGGAATGTTGGTAGAAATGTCTCCTAACAGTCTCAAAGCAGTCATTTAAAGCAATGTACTGGTATAGGGGGAGATCCTTTATTCATGTCATTTATTCTGGTTTTTGCTTTATTTAATATTTCCAAACTGTTGCTACCATATTATTTACTTGGCATTCTGAGAGGAATACACATTAATTTGTGTATGTGTGTGTGTGTGTGTGTGTGTCTTCAAATCAACAAATGTGAAGATTTTAATACTCAGTCTATTTATTAACCCATATACTGATTGTTAAAGGCTCATAGCAAGTTATGTTCAAATACCTAAAAACATTTTGACTCATTGAAAATGTAAATTGTATTTAAAGTGAGTTATCAAAAACAGCCCATTCTTACAAAACCAAATGCCAAAATAGCACATTTATCATCCAAAATGCTTTGTATATCTGTAAGAATGGCCCAAGACTGTGTGGTAAAATACTGTGAAATGCCACCTTTGGTCTCACTGCATTAGGAAACTTCTGAACTTCTTCAGGCTCTTTCAGCAATTCTGTAGCATAAAGATCACCAGAAGATGGCAGAGTGCACTAAAACATTCTTAAAATCTTCTGCAAATCTGGATCAGCAGTCTTGTCTTTAAATCAATGACCAACAGAATTTAGCTGTTATGGATGAGAAGCGATGCTTGATTAAAAGCTTTGGCATGTGCTTTCCAGATGAAGAACATTACACAATATAAAAATATAAAATTCCTTTGGCAAAATAAGAAGTAATGGTAAAGAATTTACTCCAAAAGGCCACCAGTGTGGCTACATACAACACATACCTCTAGCGAAAAAGAAATTGATAGAAAAATAGAGTCTCTGTGCTCAACACAAGTCTAAGATTGCCATGTGCTTGACAGCAAAACAGATATCTTTGAGCTGTCAGTTTAAACTGAAAGAAAAAGAAGCTCGAATGGACTGATGAGCATAGCAAGTGCAATCAACAACACAATTCCCTTTTTATCCTAAAAAGTGGCGTCAGCTGTTTGGGAAAAATGGATCTGCTGTGTGAATTTTGCCCTAAATTAAAGTTTCTTAGTGCTACATTCCAACAGTTAGGAGCATCTCGCTTTATGCACATTAACATAAAAAATCCCTGTTAGTTACAAAATAATATATAAAACGGATACATGATGTGTGGTAAAAAATAGTCACATTCTTGGCTTTGTTATACTCGAGGCGCGAACCTTCGACTGAAATTGAATCTAATATGTAAGTAAGTAAGTAAGTAAGTAAGTAAATAGGTAAATAAATAAACAAACAACCAAATAAAAGAGCTAGGTCATCATTTACAAAGCTGATTTTTTTTCTTCTGTAATTATAAATACCATTTCATGCCAAATATATCGTACACAGACATCCTAATAATATATTTCTGTAGATACGCAATTTTCATCATTCTGCTATAAAATGGTGTATATTAACTTGTTAGGGCTAGAAGCAAATCCAAAAGTTTGGCTTAAAAAGGTGCTTTTTGACACATTGTGTATTTTTTGCATTTAGTGATGGAGTTTTTTTTTATGCTAGATTAGTGGCAATGTTGTCTGTTAAGGGGGGAAGACATGGATTTGGAAATTAAAAAACAAAATGACACTCAGTTAAAAATGGCCATAAAAAGAAAAACGCAGTCACTGGTGCATATGGTGTGTAATAAATCATAGGTTGGTATGAAAAAGGCTTGTTTTGACAAACCAGTCATGGTCTTGATGTAGATGCCCTCACACAGACGAGTTTGGACAGTCCCCATGCTCTGTCTGTACGGTCTTGCCTCTGAAAGGTGGGCTGGGGACAACGGTGTTTGTGCTGCAGGTTGGGATTTTGTTTGGCTGCAGAGTTTTTGCATAAGCCGAACACCAGTCTCGATCAAAGACGGCCTTCACTTGTTCCACCAGAGAAGAGCTCCCCTCCTTCACACCTCCGGCCTCACTGATCACCAGCCCAGCTCCTGCGTTGTAGACAAACTCGTTCCCCACCCAGTCAAAGTTCCCTTTAGAACCAAAACAAGAACTAAAGAGTAAAGACTCATTTATTGGTGTGATTTTGCTCAAACTGTTGTTTTCTGTGAGATTTATTATTAAAGTGCTCCCTCACAAATTGTGTTTCTGAGATTGTGGCCTTTCACCACATTTTTCTTAGAACCGAATAATAACCACCACAAATTTGTATACAGCTCCAAATATTCTCTGCATTTATAGCTTATTTTGTGGCAACATATACTTTTTCTTGCATTTAAGTGCTAAATAATTAAGAGAAAAATAGACTCGGATGACACCAACATCGACCTGGAGACAATTTCTCTCTCTCTGCAGGGGAACAGAATGCCATGGAGGAGTACCTCGCTGAGGGGCTACACCACTGAACCTCAATTCTCTCCCGTGGTTCTGGGGTGCTTCTTAGTTAAGGAGTAAGAAGGTGGTCTTCACCCCTGTGTCAACCATCAGGGCCTCAATTAACTCACAATCAAGAACCATTATCCACCCCCACTTAACAACATCACCCAGGATGCCCTCTTTGATGCTACCATCTTCACCAAGTTTGATCTACGCAGCACCTACAATCTCATCTGCATCAGAGAGGGTGATGACTGGAAGACTTTCATAACACCCACCCGCCACTATGAAACCCTGGTTATGCCATTCAGACTGTGCAACGTTCCCAGCATGTCAGGGCCGTCCTCCAGAGCCCATCAGCCATTCTGTAAGTTGGGGAAGTGCTCTTGCCACTAGCACTCTTGCCACACCACATTTCTTGGTTTTGTCATCTCCTGCTGCCATGGATGCCCAGAAGCTGGATGATGTGTTTAATTGGCCCCTACCCAGGACACTTAAGCAGCTTCAGCGATTCCTGGGGTTTGATTATTTCTATAGACACTTTATCCGTGGCTTCAGTTCAGCTGTAGCATCTCTTACTGCCTTCACCAAACCATCCAATCTCAAACCCAAACACATCAAAGCCTTTCATCACCTGTCAAACACACCAGTCACTACAAGTTCCGGGGAGTAACGTAACCTCAGGGTATACAAACATTAAGAAGGTAATACAAGGCACTCATTGAGTTCCAATAGTATCTTGAAACATTGACTCCCAATGCTAGATCGAGACATTGAGGCCCAATGCTGGCTCGAATCAAGTCGGGGTCAACTGGGACCGTAAGTACTCCAGTCTCTATGTATTTCTTTACGTACTTGTGAGTGTGTAAGAATCTTTACTCTCTTGTGGAGTGTTCTTAGTTCAAGGCTTAGTTTACCGACTCTCATGTGTCTCTTCCATTGGGTTCTTCAACTGCGTTACACTGGGCTGGTTCAGGTACATTCTTGTTTTGTCTCTGTGACAACTGGATAAACGCAGAGTAAATTAGAAAATGAGTGGGACTCTACATGTTACGCATGGGGCATTGGCTTTTGCCAACTCTATATGGGAACAGCTGAACACGTAGCAGCATTTGTTGTCTGATTACTTTCAGTTAAACCACAAATAGTGACACCTGTCTTTTATACATCTGACCTGGACTCTAGTGTCTAGAAGACTTTTTATGAGAGTGCTGTTTTCTGATATTCGTAAAGATCACATTTCTCAACCATTTTTTAAAATCAGTATTTTTCCTGACCAACCTATCATAAAAGAAATTTATGAACAGATTGCTGATGTAATCACACTAAATATCAGTCCAAAGCAGAGATTGCAGCAGAGATTGCAGACTCAAAAATAGCTTTTCAGATACTAAAGCTCAGGTCAGTTATTAAAAGAAAGTGAGTGTTTGTGGTTTTTATAATCAGCCTGTGAATGCTTGTTTTATCCCCTTTAGTTAAAAAAATAGTTGCATGTAAATACACCATAGCACAGCACACAGTGTGAACACTGTGAAATTCTTTCCCTGCATTTACCCATTTCACCAAGGGGCTACCATAATGAGCCGAGCCAGGGAGCAGTGTGTGGGGCGGGGATCTTGCTCAAACGAACCTCAGTGGTACCACTAGCAGTCCTGGGATTCAAATCCACAACCCTCTGATTGTGGAGGCAAATCACTAACAGCTAGGCCACCGACTGCCCAAAATCTTCTCATTCCATGTATTCAAACCCCGACCGCCTGAGTCAGAGAACAGCGCATTAGGCTTGCGCCAACATGGTTCATACTGAGCCCGAAGGACACTAAAGTGCGGTAATGTGACGGGTTTATTTACCCAGCATCAGTTGTTTCTCTAATTACCTGAGCTGTTTGTCTCCATACACACATGCATAGCGCCACATGTCCTCTGTTTAAGTCAGTGCATGTTAATAATAACCTTCTAATAGCACTGGAGGGCAATCACACTTCTGAAATTTTCACAGAAATGCATTCTAGTTTTTCAAAGTCATTCATTATGAAAGGTTAAAAGACCAGGTCAAAAATGAGCGTTAAATAATATATAAGATTTCGACTGTTTAATGTGTGTTGTTTGTGTTTATTTTGTCCAAATATATATTGTGACTTTTTGCACTTACTTTTATATATCATCCTGTCAAAGGACGTGTTGATAAAAATGATCCATCAAATAGCATATAACAACACAATTAGAATAATATTTGTTGCAAAATCATATGAAAAATATTTTTTAAACATATTCTCACAGCTTTGCATTAAACTTAACAGACCCATAGGTCAATTAACAGCAGCCATCATTCTTGAAAACTGTCATTCATGTTTTATTTGTAGAGTAATATGTCAAATAGGTACAAATATAAATAAAGTGAATAAAGCTATTCCTCACACCTATATACAGAGACTTGTCCGTCACCATGTATCTGTGATGATTGATGCCGTGGATAGATCCGTCCTTCTGCAGCCGTGGACCAAAGAACCTCTACAAAAACATAAAAACCATGTAAACATTTGCTGTGTGGAACAAACAAGTAGTTTTTTATCTAGAAACAAAGTTTCTCTTACTCATGTGTTTGTAAGTTTGAAACCAGACATTGTACAAGAAACTTCTACCTTTTAGCTTCAGGGGTATTGGAGGGTGATTTATTATGCAAAAAAACTAATGGATCAGACAGAGCCTGTACAACTTTAAGACTTTTAACTTTTGACTAGTCCTATATGACCTTTACAGAGCAATGACAAGTAATATTTCAAGTATGTTGAGCTTGAGTTGTGTTTGTTATAAGTTGGAAACTGCATCATCTACAAAACAAATTATCCACTTCGGCCAGGGATCATTTAATAATGGCATACAATGAACAGAAAAGGATTAAAATGTTAATTGCTATAACTTATAGGGCACTTAAAAATCAAATAAAAATGTATTGTAACGCTATAGTGGCAGTACAAGATAGGTGCATCTAATGAAAAGTGAGTTCCATTAAACTTATTACTATTCAAAATATTCACAATATTGACAAGTTTGTATTTATTAATTTCTTTATGTATTTGTTCTTATTGGTTGGTTGTTTATTTAAACCTTAAATGCTGTCTGTTATAAGTTGGAAATAATTTCAGATTATTGTTTCCAACTGTCCAATAAAGCCTGTTTCGTTTCTAAGAGGAGATAATCTGTAACAGTTCAGGTCTGACTCCTATTATCTGGTTGCTGCAGAGTCCAATTCTACACTCTCCTTTTATTTTAAATGTACTCTTTACTGTTTCAGCAATTAATAGCTCCTTAAATATCTAACACTCATCTGAAGATCCATATCATCATTATAATTATATAAGAAGCCTTTTGTAATATTCTGGATGTAATATTCTGGATAATAAAGCACCTCAGATGGTGAAAATACTGTAAATATATACTGAGGGTATTTGGAGTAAATAAATTTTTTTATAAAGAGTGAGTTACATTAAAATTGCACTAAAAATGTTGAACAATTTATTAAGGTTATTGACAAAGAAGCAGGAAAATGTATTTAAAATTGGAGAGAATATTTCAACCCTTCATATATTTCACAATATTTGGTATATTTTGTCATCCCAAATCTAAATCTCTGCCTTTACTCACCACCTCCATCGAGCAGTTGGACGTTTCCAGGCAGAGGCTCTTCAGAGACCATGCAAAACTGAAGGTGAGAGGGTCTGTCTGCTCCCTGCAGCTGATCAGGAGGTAAATTCTAATGTTCTTCAGGATCAGGGCCTCTCGCAGCATCCCATCAATGCGGGACCAGTATCTTCTATAACACAAACAGCAAGCGGTCGATCAGAATATCGATTCATCACTCAAAAACAAAGCTCTCAGAACTGATATCCACCTACTAATCACATGTTTTGCACTTAAAAAGAACTTTTCATGCATGAAACGCTTTAGCCTTGACATATGAAAAAAGTAACATAAAAATGTTAAAAAGTTTCCTATTGGGCACTACATCATTATAATCATTTGCAATATTTGTAGTATTCTGTGCAATTGTTTATTCTGTGCAGTAGTATTATCATGTACAATATCATTACTTCTGGCACTGTCCTATGCAATAAAATATTTACGGTAAAGAAACTCCAAACCACTATTTGTGTTACTTCAGCAGTAATTGGATTATTTATCTACAGTATTTAAATCCAGCTCTCTTACTGACAACAGCATTTTGTGTATATTTTCTAAAAGTATTTTTGGGAGAGATTTATTTTTTCTGTTTGTGTCAGTTCAGTCCTAACATAAGCAATTTCCTCCAGGATCAATAAAGTTTTCTTATTCTTACAAGTTGTAATTCCATTCATTCAAATTTTTGGTCACTAAAACAATTGCTAGTAAATTCCCTGATTTTGTGGTTTCTTTCTTTGATGTGATATTTTAACTGACTGACCTGTGCAAAGTGTTGTTGAGGAGCGGCAGGTAGTCGGTTATAGAAATGTAGATGAACCTCTTGGCCTCCTGAATGACTCGCAAAATGGCCTCGATATCTCGGGATCGATCTTTGGGGCAGAAGACCTCCGGAGAACTCTGAGACACAAAATATATGATGCTGGACATATCTTTTCTTCTCTTGCTTTTCTCATTGTAAATGTGTTTCTCATGACAAATATTCATTCCCTCTCAATTCAGTTTCAAATGTTTTTTCTAAAATTAGGACTGAATTTTCTTTCCAATTTACTCAGATCTGATTCCTAACTATTGGCTTGATCAACCAGCTGGATGAAGTTTCCAAGACAAAACACCACATTTTTCAAATTTTGCTAATTGCTGAATGAGACTAAACACAAATTGATGAAGTGTAAAATATGCGTCTCTCCCTCATCCATTTGAGGGAGGTTCAAGCTAAACACGGGAGGATCCTGTAAAAAGTGGGCGGAAAATTATAGCTACTACTAATGACATATAATTCACTAGATTTACAGTTGAACCTGCTCTTGGAGGCTAATTTGGATAGAACACATTTTTAAAAAGAAAGGAGAGTACATATATCATTGGAAGAACACTTTTTTTTAGGATAAGATGATCTCTAGATAAATATCTTGAGACACCCCCCATTAATATTTTGCTTCAAACCATTGCTGTAAAAATACAATTTTACTTCATTCAGACTGTCCTATCTTTGAGAATAAAGAAAATAAATGTGAACAAATGTTTTAGAAGCCTAGATAAAGGAGTTCCAGCCACTCAGCATTCAGCACCACCAGTATACTGATCACCGCCCCATCATCTGGA
>JBBMFX010007001.1:0-13155 GCA_037832545.1 Rhabdalestes septentrionalis | reverse complement strand
CCGATCTGGGATTCAACAGCCCAATACGCTTTTTTTTAAAAGCAGCCGCAGGGGAGAAAAACTTACGCACAGACAACGCACTGAACTCACCCCATCCGCCCACTGACTGAGACTGTTTTGGAGAAGACCTTGGCAACCATGTGTGTACAGCAAATATTTGGCAAATTGGAACTACAACAAAATCGTAGACTGGGTTCAAAGAGTTCAGTCTCATAGTTTCATTATTTTATTTTTCTAAACATATAGTCTGTAAATGTAATTTAAAAATATCTTTATTATGCTAATCCATTTCTGACTGTTAATTTTTTCATAACTAAAAGGTCCAATAAGTGAATTAAACTAGATTAATTACACGAATCAATTTCAGATTATTCCGAGAATGTTTTAGTATACACAAAAACATGTGGAAAATAAAAAATACAGCAATATAAAAAATGCATTTAATTGATTCCCAAGTCTATGAAGTTTCACTTTTTTTAATTTCTCATTGTTAATGAGTGGGTGTATTTTAAATTCTGAGGAGGTTTCTCATTTCTGGCCAGTAAGAGATTAAAACTTCATTTCTGTTGTTAGGAAAGACAAAGATAAATGCAATTTAAAGCTATTCAGTGTGCTGTATAGGGATAAAACATGCATAAAAAGCATAAAGTGATAAAAAGAAACAATAAAATCAGAATGTAAGTATTATTAGTTAGCATAAGAATTATGATTTATGTAAGTTAAAAGCAATATAAGTAGATACTACAGATAAAATGCATGATTTTGTGCAAGTCTTACTTAAATACACTAGCACCAACTGGTTAACTGATTTAAACAGATTCGACTGTTCTGTTTCTTTACACATTGGCACATCTGATCTCCATGGCGAGCTGGTTTGAGTACAGTAGAATAATGACTAAAATGAATTTCACGCAGTTTAGTTTCAAATTTAACGAAGTAGTATAAACATTTTCAGCCAGGATTTATGTTTAAATATTTTTTGTAGGAATTACTTTTAAACTGCAGCATAAAAACTAAGAAATGTTAACTGAAAAACTTTAACAAGTTACAAATGTAATAGATATGTGATTAAATTATATACTGTCTGTACTATACTCAATACTGGTTATACTGTCTGTACTGACTGTACTGTTTTGAACAATTCTTTAATGCATTGCACAGCTTGTACTTATATTTATAATGCACAGAGATCTGGCCACACACTCAGGACAAGTTACATCTCATCCTTACATTATTTTATACTTCTTGATTGGGCTGTTTAGTTTGTTTCAAAAAGTCTGATGTCTGTTGCGCTATATTTACCATGAGCTTCACATTTCCTCTCTCTGTAGACTGTACATGTTTGAAATGACAATAAAGTTCCCTTTGAATTGACTTTGACTTGATGTAGCATTGTTAGCTTATGGCCAACACACTGTAAACACAATGGGGCTACTAGCAGAAATTAGCACTATGCTAGTTATGGTAATGACAAAAACTAAGCTAAAAAATGGCCATTTGAAACGACTTGAAATGCAAGCATTATTTATATATAAAACATATCTCATCGTCGCTCAGTTTGTTCATGATTGTGTTAATATTACACACTTTTCACATTTAAAACGTACAATCAAAGTCTCTAATGTTTTTAAATGTGAGCTGCGACAAGTCAGTCTGATTGGTTGAAGAGGATTGTGTCTGTCTTGTTATGTAAGACAACAATATTGTAGTTTGTGACACAAACTAAACAACAATGTGTTAAATGTTGACCATCCCAGATCATATAAAGAACAGAGAGAATCAAAAAAAGCGGCAGCATCCTGTCATTAACAGAGAAGAGCCGATTCAGCAGCAGAAATATTTTACTCTGGCCTTAAATGGTTTAGAGGAATGATTGTTATGCCGGCACGCTGACGGTGGCGCCATATTTTCACACCCGGTTTTTCTGGTTTTTGGGATTCCACGAGCATCCTCCTTCCTTCTGTGGGTTCAGGTGACTGAAGTGGAGCTTCCAGTCGAGTGAGGCAGTATGTGACCGCACAAAACTCAGCTTTGTTCCTCCATCTGAGGAGACTCTGCACTGTAGGACTGTAGGAGTGTGAAAAATTCACCCAAACCCACATACACACACACACACACTCACACACAAACAGACACACACACACATGCACAAAATTCCAGTCACACATGGGGAGAAAATCAAGCAGGGAAGTGTTAGTGAATAATTTGCTATGGTTGGTTATGAAGCTTATTTAATTCAGTGCTGAAAATCAATGCATCTACAGTATAAACTGTTCTTTCAAACAAGGAGGTGATGTTCAGGTGAGATGTGCCCTCCCAGAAACCCGATGTTCTTCACATTCTCTACCGTGGAGTCACTGATGCTTAGTGGCATGTTGCCAGAAATCATTTCTTCAGTTTTGTACACATTAGACAGGCAGAACAGTTCCCATGTGTTCCAGATCTCCTTAAACAGGGTCCAAGTGCTCCATAACTGAAATGAAAGAAAACTGAGAGGAAAAGTGCATAAATTAGGTAATTAAGGAGTAAAAGTACTGAATTTTCCTCTTACTTTTTCAAATTTGCCCCTAAAATAAGTGAACCTCCTGACTTACTGCCTTAAAATTAAGATTCAGGTCAAAATTGAGGTCAAATAAAGGGTCGGTTACACAAATTAACAGCCACTTAATTCAAATTAAGGGGTTTGGTGTATTCTCACGGGTAAATTAAGGTTTTTGAAGTGCATTGTATTTCGTGGTGATATACCGGGGCTAAAACGGACTGCCCCTACTGCCAAGTTCAAAGGAAGAAAAGGAAAATGGAAGCCAACCAATACATTAAGAAAATGTAGCCAACCAATAATTTAAATGAATGTAGCTGCAATATAACCAACAAATGATTTAGGCTAATATAGCCACCAATGAAGCTAACCAAAAAACATACATTGTAGCAAACAAATATTGCAAACAAATGAATAAGACTAACTATGTGTACTACTAACAGTGTACCCTACAAATAAGCAAGGATAATGGAGTCAACAAGTAAGCAAAGAATTAAAAGCTAAAATTTCCAACATGTAATGGAATATAATAAAGTAGCTAAAATTTCTTACACATAATGGAATCAGTTATTGTCTTTATCAAACATATGGATCAAAACTGTCTGACTTGGGTAGCTGGGACCTGAATTTGATCAGTAAGAATAATTTTAGATCGGCCTTGGATGCAGTCAGAGGTGGCAAAGACAGGATGTGTTGTTTTATTGTTCCACTACAGGACATGTTAGTTGTTTTTTATGAAGAAACCATAGATCCATCCATGGAAAAGGCAATTGTGGATCATTTGAGGGGTCCAAAAGAGCAAGAAAACACAAGCAGAAATTAAACCATAATAACATTTCATTGAAGTAATGCAGTTAGGCCTCCATGTGGGGAAGAAACAGCCTGAGGCGCCTGGAAGATACAGTAGGCAGTAACATGCAGCTGTTATTAGATTTTATAGGACAGTAACTGGATTAGTGAGCCGGACCGCCTCTATTATATAACCCAGAGCTGCAGGAGTTCGCGCAGCACCTTCATCTTTCTGCCTTTAAAGGAAGTGTTGAGTGGAGTGGAAATAAAGAGGTAATGAAAGTTGGAGGGTTCGCATTTAGCTGGTAACTGTATATCAGCCATCGGCTGTTTCTGAAACTAAACAGCACGGACTGTCCTCAGAGGACTTTGTGAAGACAGGATTTCAAACCGCACCTGAAAAAGTCTCACAAATTATGTAAGAGTTTCCCAACTTCCCTTCCCTGAGAGCTATAAGACACTGCAGAGCCAACTTTACAGCATATTTAAATTGAACTATAAGTTAGAAACGATGAAGATTTCTTTAGTTTTGCAAACTGCTAAATTATCTCACAGTGTGGCAAACAAACTGACAAGGCAGATGGTAAAAATAATACAGCTAAATTAAGGTGACCATATTTTAGATTTGGAAAACCCGGACACCTTAGTGCATGGGGGTGGGGCGGGGTGGGAGTGTTGTTAGTGTTAGTAATAGAACAATAACAAACTTACCTCACTCTGTTGGACATTTGGGACAATTCCCCACTTTCTAAAAACAATCTCGGATGCCCCTGACAGGGCATGAAAAATAGACATGTCCAGGTAAAACCAGACATTTGTTCACCCTAAGCTAAATAATGTAGTTTGCAAATTAACAATGTAGCTAACACAAGTGTCTACTGAACAATCAAGGTAAATTTGGATGAATAATGCAGCTGACCAATAAACATAGATAACCTAGATTATAAATAAAGTACCTAACAAATTGATAGGCTAAGGAAGCTAACAACATAGCTAAAAAAATAGCATACCTAACAAATAAACAATGCTAATTAAGCTATCAATGTAGTTAACAAACTAATGAAGCAAAGTAGCCAAAAAGGAAGCTAACAGATACATGAAGCAAAAGTAGCTTATCCATGATTAAGTACCTTACAATATAACTAGCAAATAAATGAGGCTATATGGAAGCTAACATTGTAGCTAACAAATTAATGAGGCTAATGTAGCCAACAATGAAGCTAACCAATAAAGTTAGATAATTTAGCAAACAAATACTGTAGCTAACATTAAGACTAACAGTACAGCTTTGTGAATACATAAGCGTAATAAAATAAACAGTAAAGAGAAGCAATAAATGAAGCTAAGTTAGATCATGTTTGCAACACAAAACAGAATCAGTTATTCTTTATAATAAACATATGGATCAAAACTGTTAGCCTTTGGTAGTTTTGATCACTGAGAGATCACTAAGGAAGGGTGGTTCAGACTCATTTATAAGAAATAACTAGTTTCTTTTTGATCTTCTGGTGGATCTGAAGATCTGATTATCAGAGCTGAATAAAGATCAGAGCAGTGAGAGGAAAGAAATGTCATTTCAGGATCTTAAACTGGAATCGGGTTAGAGGAAGCTCTTTCTCAGAAGTTGAATTTAAGAAGTGGGAGAAAGTGGTCAGAATCTTACATTGATGATAAACTGAACTCAGTTATGTGGAGTCCTAAGTGTAAAGCTAAAGTTGTAACCCAAATGATAATTTCAACCAAACCATAGCATTAAATTTGACTGAAAAATAACCTGTGAAAGTTATAGCCAGACAGGGAGACACAAAAGAAACACACATCTCTGGAAAAAAATAATAGATCATTACAATTTATTTTGAAATCAGCACCTCTCTTAGTGTGAAGCCATTCTATGCAAGTGTCGGTTAAAAAATACACAAGCACCTCATTCTGCTTTATAAGTTCTTAATAACGAAGCAAAGCTGTTCGGTTCAACAGCTTTTAAAAGATAAAATCCAAGAAGCTTTTTCCAGTGGTCTCTTATTTATTTTTCCAGAGCTGTATTTAACACAGAGCACCAAATAGGTTAGAAGTTAATTGACAGTGGGAGGAGAAAAAAAAGAAGACGAAGGGTGAGGGTGGGGGCGGCTGGCATTTGTGCAAGAGGAACAGATGTTATCATCATCATCATCATCGTCTCTCGCTTTCGTAACACATCATCAGTGTATCTCCATCCGCGGCCAGGCCGTGCCACCGGCCCTCGCCCACGCTCCCTTACATCACCTAGACCGGCCGAGCGCCTCTTCATCCCTCAGCAACAGTCCAGCCAGTGGACAGACCCGATTAACAGCGCAGATTTCATAACCTTAAATACATTTCCTTCTTCTTATCTCTGGGTCATTCCTGTTCTACAGTCATTCTTCTGTCTAAAAAGTGTTGAAGCAAAAGGTTTCTTTATTGCCTAAAGAGAGATAAAAAACATTAAAATTCATTTTTTCACGACTTTTTATTGGTACGAACCTTGCATTTGATACTTTACTCTTAAATTTGATCATTTAATATTTTTTTTTTATGCAGCACACCAAACTGCCTTTAATGTTCCAAATGTGTTTACTGTATGTCCCTGTATTTATATACAGAATATATATACAGCATATTTATACATTTTTATATACATTTAAAAATATATATTTATATGAAGTAAAAGTATTGAGCAATCCCTCTATTCTTTATAGCCTGTAAGGAAAATGAGACAATAATAATTAGGTACAGGGATAAAGATTAATTGCCACACGCAAACACACATACTGTAAATACAGTATAAACTCAAAGAAAGTTTGTTTATAGTTTGTTTTTAACCAGTTTTAATGTTGGTCTGGGCATCGTCATGACAAGCATTCACAGCTGTAAGATTTCGGAACATGTAATGGACAAAATTGTTGTCACTACGGACACTATTGACACTTTGATTGACACCGTCACTTTAACAGTATTGGCTATCAAGCCCCCATGCTGCTATAATTATAGACGATAGGTATCGTTATAGGTATCATTCTGTTCACATGCCATTTTTATTTCTGATACTCAGGTTGTTGCCTTTTTCTTTACGTTTTATCACTTGGTTTTATGTTATTGGATTATCCAGGACCGTGAGTACGTAATTTCCTTCCACCTCATGCAAACGTGATGCGAATGACAATAAAACTTCCTTGAATCCTAATGTTGAGATCTGGGCTTTGGGGAAATCACTCCTTTACCGATTCATTCTAAAATTGGATGTGTCATTTAATCTGACATCTGTATTGAAATGATTGGAAACTGATAAACCCAACAGATGAGCAGATGCATCAAAGGTTCTCACTGGGGCTGCTTGTGTGTTTCTTTCTGATCAAAGACTGTGTCTGTTTTTAGCCTTGACTGTAAGCAGGAACCATAAATGCTGTATTTGATGGTTATGGCAGCATTGTTTATCAAATCTTCGCTAATACAAGAACACCATGTAGCCTCTAGATCTTATAATAATCGTGGAGAGTACGAGCTCAGGGTGACGTAACATTTCAGCTACATGCCTGCAGCCCAAACAGCCTTGCTACATACCAGACCACTTTGGAGTAGCACGTCTATGTCAGCGACCCTGAGGGAACTTTGTGGCTTCACTGTAGACAGAGACAGATCATCCCCGGCCAGAGAGGAGTAACAAGGTTAAAGCATTTGAATGTGTGATTGCTGTAGTGACGTGCTGCACACAGAGGGAACATTTGGCAAGGAGCTGTGATGTTCTCTTTACTGGAAGCTTGTGTTTCTGTCCCTCACGGGGCTGATTTGGAAAAATGCCTAGGTTAATGTGGAAGGAAGGGTCCGAACAGATTGGAACCCAATTATCCAGCATCTTGGAGGCCATGGCGTACCTAAAGAACCTGAAGCCTCAAATTCTTTAAGGCTCAAATTTCTTTAACTCTCAAATTTCACTGAAGCCAAAATCAAACACTGATATTTTTTCCAACTGATCCACACATCTCTGAACTTCCCATCGAGACACAAGAAGCCCTTTGAAGCCAAGAAGTAAACATACAATAATTATTTGATAATTTGAGACAATTGCAAATCTGAAGTGTGAATTAAATCACCCCACACCGACTTGTTGAAGTTTTAACCCAACTCTCTGGACACTTATCTACTAGCAAATTATTTCAGTTTAAAAAGTACTAAACTGGCCTTTCTTGGGTCTTAAGTCTCTCAAATGGACCTAGATTAAATTTCCATGGTGTGTGAATGCATGGTTGTCAGAAAACTGATATTTAGAGACAATCAAACATTGGTTTCATGACCAATAAAAGATCACAGCAAGGTTTTGCACCGTTGCCTCTCCTCTTCACTTAGTGCAACATGTTTTACCACATTAACTCGTTGAATGTTACCAAGACGCTTATGGTTAAGGATGTCACAAATCATTTGGAGCAAACCTTTCGCATCCAAAAACAGGTGGGACAACAAACGTGTAGCGAAAGAGAATAAAGTGTCAGAGAAATTCGTCCATTTGGGCAAAAATGATCTGGTTCAGTCAAATTAACACACTTTTGATTCATTTCGGTCACGGGGCTCATCTCCTGTAACACTGTGTGTCTGATTTCTCCTCCGCGCTGCAGTAGTTCTCCCTGGGCCTGGCCAGGCGAGATGATGTCACAGTGCTCATTTAAACAGTTTGTTTGTTCTTGCACACTGCAAAGGCGATTTGGCACCATGCCCTCTCTCCCAATTCATTACAGAGGAGATGCAACAAAGTCGAATTTTTAAATGAGCAAAACTCTCTGATCATTTGTATACAAATGCACGAGGGGCCCTCTAAGACTAATTATTCAAACACCCTAAGAGAATAATCATCTTCAAAATTCACCTATAATAAGAATCATAATAAACCTTAAGTAGAACATTAGAATTGTTGCTTTTACAATTACACAAAATATGAAGTGCCTTTTCTCTGACAGTGCTGGAGCCCTAATCCAGTCTAAACTCCCTCTGAAGTGTCAGACCAAAGAGCCTGTAGTCTAACGTCTCTATCCAGAATCTAAACACTCAGTTACGTGCCCCTTTCATCCCAATTGTCAAACTTTGACTCAAACCAAAGGGACAAGTGGAGTTCTTATCTCGGCAGAAAGTGGACAGAACAAATGTAAGTGCAGCAAAAATTAAGAAAACTATAAAATAGAATAAAAGCCGTGCAGTATAAAATATGCACTAAACAATCTAGAAATAAAAAATACGGACATCTGACACTTCAGTTCCTCTTTAGAACCCAAATCGAAAACTCTTTGAAGTTCCAGTTTAAACATCATCTCTTTGAGGTTTTGTTTCACAACTCTTTGAACCCTCCATCCATGGGCGTCGTCCCCATTCAACCAGAGGGGGACGTGTCCCTTTCACGTTTCATAACTATTTGTTTGGACCCGCCCACATTTAACATAAATACTGAGTTCCCCCAGCGCTGTTGAACCTTGAAACTTTCATGAAAGAATCCACTCCACAAAACCAATAGAAGGACACACACCGCTGGAAATCCGAGCAAAGAAGGAGATTTTCAAGCATGCAGCAACACCACCTGCCACCCAAACCCCGCCCCCACATGCATAAACTCCGCCCACACACACAAACCCTGCCCCCACGCGTCCCCCTCACATAAAAAAGGCTTCCGACACCCCTGCCTCCATCTACACACTTGAACCCTTGACCCAAACACATGAAGGTCTGGATACACCTAAACACCCCGGTCTTCACAGCCTTGGCCCAGGTCCCATTTGCATGCCCAGCACTTCTCTGACGAACAGGCCAGACCGTGTTCTGTAGCGGTGCCCAGCAGGGTGTGTGTGAGTAAGATGAAACTTGAGTTTGTGCAAGTGATCTGGGGCCCACAGACAAAACAGGAAGGCCAAGAGGGGACAAACTGTTCCCTTTTTTTAAGAGAACGTGCACAGCACACATGGACAAGTATTCATGTACAGGTAGTCATGTACACATTCAAGGCATGGGCGTCATCACCATTCAATCATAATTATTCATTTGGACCCCCCCACCCCCAATTTAACAGGAATAATTAGTTCACCGGAGTGGATTTCCAGTGGTGTGTGTTCTTCTATCCATTAAGTGGAGTGGATTCTTTCGCGAAAGATTCATAATTCAAGATTCAACAGGGGTTTCCAAACACCCCCACCCCTATTTTGCAGGCATGCAGCAACCCCGCCCGCTGACACCCCTGATACAAGGACATTGTTCTCATAAACACCCCAGTGCTGAGGTAAACACCCCAGGGCTTGCACTTGATATGACCCCATGCCCTCTTCTGTCCTAATATTTGATTAGGAAAACACTTCAGTATAATGTTTAGCCATAGTTAAAAAGGGTGTTATCATTACTTCAGGCTCATTGTAAGCACATCATCCCAGTGGTCAGTCAAACAATGACATCAGCTCAGTATCTGATCCAATTCCTCCCACTGACGCTTCAGATAATTCTGCACGAGAGCACGAACACAGAAACGGGATATTGAATGACATTATCTATCCTGTCATAAATGGATTTGGGTGGCAAATCTCTCCCAAAATGGGATATTTGAACCTTCAATTTGTTAAATAGAAAAAGCGTTGAAGAAAAACAATAACTGAGGATGCAATGGTGCTGGGACAGAGCTTAAACTCAGACGAAGAGCAATCAGTGTTATGAGTTTCTGAATGAAGAGATTAAATCTGGTCTGGTTTATCAGCTAATGGCCACGTGTTGGGGTTTGGGCATGGGTGTGAAAGCTCGTGAGGAAATTTCCCCTTTCTCTCTGACGTCAGTGATTCTACTATCATCTTCTAGGCCCGGGGCCGAATGTGTTCAATACTGGAGAAAAGAAAGAGCTTGTTTTGCCCTAACTGCAGTTACTGAGTGCGCCTGATCTGCAGAATATCCTGAACTGATGCTCCAGAGAAGCATTGCTGCTTGTGTTAATACGTTTTTTCACAGAAACGTTTATTTTTCCTACCAGGACTAGGAATTCAGATCAAGTGCTTAGGTCCTAGTGTTAAGCAAAATTGGTTGGTTGCTAATGCTTAGGAACCAAAGTTTGTTTCAAGATCCTAATATCAACTCTGATAACCTCTATGCCTGTGAGTATAACCTGAATTCTCACGACTATTCACTGAGAAGCAGCTTGTATTAATAAAAGAGTCTATCTGGAAGCTGCATGTCCTCCAACATAACTTGCTATTTATATATAAGAAGTTATTTATGTATGTTATAAATGTCAGATCAGAATATGTCTCTTGAAATATCTCACAGGCAGAGATGGTGGATGAGGTGTGGTTAGGATCTTGAAACATTAAAGGCTGCAGTTTTGATTTGTTAATGGTTGGGCAATTTCAGCTTTCTGATTTAAACCTGTATCCGATTCAGATTCAGATTTTATTCGTCACATAAACCATTATACATGGTACGACCCGAACCTATAAACATTTAAAACATTAAAGCAGTTTTTTTAAAAAGTAAAGAACAGTATGACAGTAAGTATGAAGTGCAGGTGCCTTACCAACAGAACACACATAAATGTATGATATACTTATCAGAACTATATGGGGTGAGTTTTAATGTGAATATGGATATAATATGTTCCAGATGTTGAAGATGTTAATGTGCAGGCGCATAATCATACTGAGATAATTAGAGAGTCCGGATCTACACCTGGTTCAGGGACCAAATAGCCTGAGGGAAGCCAATGGCCTCCTCATTCTCTCTGTAAGGGAGCAGAAGCTCTTCCCTGACCTCAACAGAGAGAAGAGGTCTTTTATGATGTTCCTGGATTTAGTTTGGCATCGCTTGGCGTAGATGAACTGTAAGTCAGGACACTCAGAGCGAATGATGTGTCCAGCAGAGCGCTCCACTCCTCAAAGTTCTCCTTTATGGACCAGGTGTAGATGTTTCCCCTGACATGTCTCAGGAAGTAGAGACACTGAGGGACCTTCTTCTCCAGGGCGTTGGTGTGGCAGGTCCATGACAGGTTCTGACTCACAGATACTGGAAACTCTCCACTCTCTCCACTGTGGTCCTGCCGATGTGGAGGGGCTGGTAGTTCCTCACCTGTCACGCACTGAAGTCCACCATCAGCTCCTCAGTCTTGCTCCTCAGAGGTTTAGGAGGAGGTTGTTCTCCTGGCACCAGTCCTCCAGGTTCCTGATCTCCTCCAGGTAAGTTTTCTCTGTGGCGTCAGAGATCAGGCCCACCACCACAGTGTCGTCCGCCAACTTGATGATGGAAGTGGAACCTGGAGTGGCTACATAGTCATAGGGGTACAAGTCTGAGGATCTCCAGTGTAGAGAGAAATAGAAGGGAGACATGTTTTTCCACCCTCACCGACTGGTTGGTGACATATGGGCAAAGTGAGTCTCAGATCTTTCATCTTAATGAAGAGCTTTGAGGTGTTTGTGGTGTTAAATGCTGAGCTGTAGTCCACAAACAGAATTTTACCCCTGTCTGTGTGCAGGTTTTATTTGTGTATTCATGTATTAGGTTTTATATGTGAATGCATGGATCCAATGGTGTTATTAGAAATATCACTATTGTTTTTCTTTACCTTTATTACCGTGCTCTTGTTGAAGATGAATTTTGGGGAGGTTTCTCTTTGGAGCGGTTCCAAATCTGGCACAGTGCAGTTGTATACAACTCGTCAATCCAATAATCAGGGGCTGAATAATGATTGTTTAAAGATTTGGGTTTTTTTTGGTCAAATCGTTTCTGAAATGTACAGGCAGAGAGAGCAAAAGGGGTGAGTCACCTTAACAGGGCCTGAGGAGAGATATTCTCTGAGTGAACATCTACAAAGGAACAAACGTGGAGCAAAAAAGCCACACGCATGGCAGCCTCACAAACAGACTTTGTGATGCAGACTTGTACTAGTGCTGCTAGTTAGCTAGCAAGCAGCTAGCCAGCTGAGTTAGCTGATCTGAGGATATATCTTAACTTTTCTGGGTGGAAATCGTGTTCAGTTGGAGTCTGAAGGACAGTATATTATGGCAGCATGACATTTAGAAGTGAGATCTTATTTACACATCTCATTTTCTGGACCATGTAAAACATTAAAGGTGAAACCTCTTTTTAAAAAAGCAACAAAACATGTTCATGACGTTCTTGGCACAAAATCTCTCTCACATAACGAGACTCACCAGGGGCCTCATTTATAAAACTTTGCCTAGAACTCATACCGAACGTGTACGTATGCCCAAAAGACGAAAATGACGAACGTAAAGGAAAAGTCAGATTTATGAAAACAGGCGCACGCACACCTGCACGCCAATTCAGCTTTATAAACCGCACCCTACCTGGAATTGTTCACACATGGATTTTGCCGCACTTTCCCGTTCAACCATACATGGTAAATGCAAATGACCTCATGAATATTTTAGCCCCCGATGTGAACCTGAAAAAGCGTCGTGGCAACTGAATGGAAAAGTAAAAAGGGAAATTTCTCTGAGACCGAAACAGACGTGCTTGTGGGGGAACCCAACCAAAAAAATATTTTGTTTGCTGATCACAGTATTGGGGTGACAAACAAAAATAAATACAACAAAAAGAGTGGCGACAGGGTTTACTACAGCTGTAAACGAAGTGAGTGCTGCCATAAATTAAAAAAATGGTCAGATTTAAAAGTAATCCTGAGAAAATAATTTAGTTGTCTCCCCCCGCCCCCTCATAGAGACCAGAGAGCAGTAGGTGGGAGGAGTTACAGGGTGCAGTCCCCCCCCCCACAGAGAACAGAGATTAGTAGGTGGGAGGAGTTAAAGGGTGCAGTCCTCCCCCCACAGAGACCAGAGAGCAGTAGG